>CAEGAF010050128.1:0-13977 GCA_903067075.1 Micropoecilia bifurca
TATATATATATTTGGGCACCCCAAATGTCAGATTTTCTGTTTTAAAACTTAAAGGTTTCTCACCAACCAATGCAGATAAAGAGCTCTTGTAACAATGTGTTTAATTGCACTTCAGAAAATATCTGTCTCATCAAATCTGTCACAAAGTGCACAACTTATGTTAGAGAAAGCCCCCAGCAATGTTTGAGGCACAAAAGAGATGGTGTTTTGCTTGTGTTTCATCTTGCTATCAGACAACAATTTGCAAATATCTCTGGTTTTCTAATTTACAACAGAATAAACATTAAAGTGAGTTTGGAGTTAGTCCTGTAGCTAAATCCAGACTTTGAAGTAAATATATCCAAGTGTTAAAGTCTCTGACTTCCTGAAGTCATAGATGTTACTTTGTGTTCCCAGGATCAAAACTGAACAGGCTGAAATGACTCGACAGTCAGGAGGTTTCTGGACTGTAGGACAAACACTATAGTGCAGCTGCAGCTGTCAGCCCATTAAAGGCAGCACACTGTTTATTTTACTACAGTGTAATAGCTCATATTAAGAATATAAACGATATCCAAATGACTGTGTGGTAGAATTTGTCATAATTCTAATTTTTTGTGTGCTTTATTCAGTAAAGCTGGGATTTGTTTCATCTTGCACAGCAGTGAAAACGCAGCTGAACATCGAATATTAACAAAAAATCACTTCTTCATAGTCAAAATGTCAACATTTACATTGATGCATGTTTGTCTTTTTCTTTTGCAGTTAGACGATCATCCCATTCTCTGGCCACTGATATGTTTGAGCAGCACCTTGGGGCTCATCTCCTGCAGGTAACAAGCAAGACAAAGTCAAATCGTTTTTGTTTCAACTGCAGCCATATAAATGTCATGGCATGTAAAATAAAAAAGAAAAACAAAAATCACTTAGTCCATATTTTTAAAAAAAATTATCTTGCAGTCCCTGTATTGCATAATTTACAGTTCCGAAAGTACAATATTTGTGAACCTTCCTAAGTTTTATTTTGGTGCTACACTCACAGATTTATTGAATTTATTGAAATTGTTTGTGATACACAAACATAAAGCATCACATATGTTTGTGTAGCGGAGGGATAAATAAATACGTATGGTTAAACACTACAATCTGTAAAGATTTCCATGAATTTTTATTTAACCCCCATTACTGTGATGTTCTTCCAGTGTGATCCACTGCCTATGTCCTAGTTAATAAACTTGTGTGATTCAGTATCAGTATAAATACAAAGCCTCTATAATAGTAATAGAGAGGTTTAAAGCAGGGCTGGGTTGGTAAACAACATTTCAACTTTTGAACGTCTCACAGGAAAATGAAAACAGAAAACATGGCGCACAGGCAAATCCGCTAATAAATGAACCTAGACAATATAACAGAGAAAATTTATCGGTGAAGCAGCCACTCTGTTCATCCAGTCCAACTGAGCTTCAGCTGTTTTGGTAACTTTGGAGGAGTCGCAGACGTCTACAGCTCAGGCGGTGGCAGCATCATGCTGTGGGGATGCTTGGTGGAAGCCGGTCAGTGTTGATGGGAGATAAATGGAGCTAAATTCAAGACGATCCCTGAAGGAAACCTGTTAGAGGTCTTGAAAAATACAAAAACACACATGCACATGTGAAAGATCAAAGCAGTTTTATGCCACAACGACCCATTCAAAGGTCAGAGTAGGATTCACAGATCATCCGTGTCGAGACTCGAAATGTAATGCTGAATGACGCTCTCCATCCAACAAGGACTGAGCTTAAACCACCTGCAAAGATGAATAAGCAAAAGTTTCATTCTTCAGATGTGCAAAGCTGGAGGAGACGAACTCCACAAGAAATGCTGCTGTGACAGCAGAGAACGGTGGTTCTATTTATCTATTTTATAACACATGCTTCACTTTTCAGATTTTCTTTTTTTTTCACCATGAAATACGTCTTCTCCTTTAGAGTTCTGCATTACGTTTTTGTTGGTTTCTCACCTAAAATCCCACTAAAATACTTGCAGGTTTATAGATGAAACGTGACAAAATGCGGGAAAAATTTGCAAGGCACCGAAGAGGAGTTTATTTAAATGGCAGGTTTTAGTGTGTTCCTCAATTTAATATTTCCAGGCAGACTCCCAAGTGAATTTGTATACACAGACACAAACATCTGATAAAGCTCAGGCACTCGGACACTGTTGTTGTCTGCCTCTCTATTGGATCGACTGATGAATGGAGCCTGAGGGGCATTTTGGGGCAGGGGGGAGTTGCAGGAGTGATGAAATGCAGAATGTACAAAGACTCAGAGGAAGTGCAAAGAAGGTGGTCCTGCAGCTTTTTGCTTTGGACTCCGAAGGGGCTTGGGGGAAGGCGGGGCCGGGGAGTAAGTGGGAACAGATAAAGAACTGAAATTGGGAATTTAGAAGTGAGGAGGCCGTGTTAAAACAAAGAAAGATCGCATGCGTCTCCCCTCCTCTGGCATTTTAAAGAGGCTCAGGGAACGGTGCTGATAGAAATCAAATTAACGCTCCAGAAAAACTGTATGATTTTTTTTCCCCCTCTTCTCTCTTTCCTCCTCCCAGCCGTCCTCCCTCCCGTAATAGCTTGATAATTGCACTTTAGTTCTCCGACATTCAGACGGCTGGTTTCTTCTCGCTGCGACACATGACGCCCCACACCCTGGCCAGTCATTTGCATACTGGATGTGTCAGTTGTGCATAAATTACCGCTGCCACTTTAAGCGCTTGTCCGCCAAAACAAGCAATCTTTTTTTCTCTTTTTTTCTATCCTGTCTCCAAGTGGCCCAGGTCTGTTGTGTGCGTCTGTGAGGCTGCGTCGGCTCATTCCTGGATGCCTGTTATGACGATTAATATTATTCTCTGAAGCAGTAACCTCTAATGGGCTGGCTGTATACCTTTCACTTCTCATTAGAGTCACGGCAGCCTATAATGACTCTGGTTCTGTCTGTGTCTGCTTTGGGCTTAGGTGTGTGTGCCTGTGTGTGTTTGTGGCTGGAGATCAAGGATGAAGCTTTGTCTCTGACTTTATTACAGCTGATTGAAACAGCCCTGGTCTATAAGCTCAGTTTCTCTGTTCTAAATTTGTTTATATGTGTGTGTGTGTGTGTGTGTGTGTGTGTAGCTGTGTTTGATAATGCAGGTCTTGCTCACAGCTGTTGTGTGTAGCTGCATAACGGTGTGTGTGTGTGTGCGTGTGTGCAATTGTAAATTGAGAGAAGAGGCCGAAGGGTGACGTGTTGTTTGTTCTCTAGCTCCTTGCAATTTGTTCGATACATGCTAATTGCTCTAATTTGTCTGTCTTGTTTCTGTTTACCTTTTTATGTCTGTGTGTGTGTGTGGATGTGTGTGTGTTTCTGTGCGCAGTCTCTGGATGGCTTTGTGTTTGTGGTCAGTCAGGAGGGACGCTTCCTCTACATCTCAGAGACAGTTTCCATCTACCTGGGGCTCTCACAGGTAAGGTTACCTCATCCTCCTGTCACACGCACTCAGTCTTGTACCACAGATGTACCCATCAAAATCTCAAGTTTCCAACCTCAATTTTTTGTCAATGTTCACCTCCCAATAGTGATGTTAGCTATTTCCCTTATCTTTGAGAACTACGGTATAAAAAAGAGATTTCAAAGAGAGCTCACCCAACTTCACAGAGCAAATATACAACAACAACCCCCAGATCTCTAACTATGTTATTGCTTACATTTCTGTAAACATTTTGCTGTTGCTATTGACGTTTTATTCACACATGTGCTAAAAGTATGAACTACATTCTGCTGTGACTACAGTTCATCTAGCCTCATGTACAAAAAATCTCCTGGGTCTTTGCAGATAGTACTGTGGCCCAACCCATGAAAATCCCAACCTTAAATGACAATGATCATACTTGCTCCTTCTTTTTTTTTATTAGTTACTTTATCTTTTTTTTTCTCTTAAAGTATTTCTTTCAAGTCTCCCTGCAATAAATAATTGTGACTCATTTACATTAAAAGCAGAGGAGTCGTCACACTGTGTGTAAGAGAGGTGTTAATATTTAAAAACAGACATAAACGACAATGATTAGTGCCGTTCATGCAGCGAGCGTCACTGAAATCTCACTCTGCATGCAAGTGCTGCCAAAGAACGTCAACCGGACCTGGTTCTGTGGGTCACTTCGGTGCCCTTCAGATGTCCTTCACTGACCTGCATGAAAACTGCAAATCAAACATATGTGTTAATTCTGCATGCAAATCCCACATCACCAGCTTTGATTCAGATAAACCTGGTTTTATTTTCAGCAGCTGCATCTTTACCTTTGTGCCTCACACATTAAAGCAATGGGATTTATCTAAGAATGCTAACCTATGATAAAAAGAGAAAGTGATTCAAAATGTAGAAGTTTTAAAAATACACTTGCATATTTATTTACTAAAGTAAAAGTGGTGTGCTCAAAGGCATTCAAGCTTGTCCTCCAGGATTACATCTTTGATTTTAATGATCAGAATAAAAGCTGTTCAATATATATAGCACCTCTGTTATCAATATGGTGGGCTCTACAATAGTCAGAAGTTTGTTTTTCAAAACATACTTGGAAATATATTGTTCAGGGAGCGGTTTGCCACCTAACCTGTTCATATGACACCGAATTTCTTTTACTCCATTGTTGATATTTAAGAGTGTTGTTTTAGCGTGACCTGTTAGTGTTAGCATGGTGTGCTAACTAATACAAAAAAGATTGTTTTAGGTTATGACTGGCAGGTCAGAGGTCAGGGCCAGTCAAGCTGTTTACCTGTTCGTTTCTCTCTACTGCATATTTAATTTCATTTTCACACTTTTGCCTATATTCTAGCTCTTTTGCTTTTAATTTCCATCCCCAGGAGTGTGTGTGTGTGTGTGTGTGTGTGTGTGTTTGTCTGACTCGAGCTCATTCCCGGGGTGGCTCTCCTTCTTTTACTCCCTCCCAACTGCTCCAGGTGTTCACCTCTGTTGATTGCCTGTGGCCTCTTGTACTGTGAATGTTAAGTCCTGCCATTTTGCCCAGATGCATAAATAATAACAGTAATTACTGGCCCAGCAATCAAAGTGTCGCCCCAGTGCGTTGGGCCTGTCTAGGGGAACAAATCGATAGGCATCTTAAAAGCCACATTGATTGTAGGGAGGGGGGAAAAACACCAAGGGGGATGGGAAGATAGATAGAGACAACAAGCGAGAGAAAGAGAGGGGTAGGAAAGGAGAGGAGGTGTGATAAGAGGAAGATGAAGAGGGATGGGTACAGCACGAGAGAGGAGGGGAAAGAAAAGTACAATTACAGGAGTAATTGAGTGTATTTTTACATGAAAACTTGCAGTGATTTAGTGTTATTGATGGCAATAAAAAGAATAATGTTGGAGTCCAGACCATAACGTTGTCCTATCCCAGAGTTTAGCATTCACATGGCAACTACACAATGAAAAGCAATTGATCAGTGTTAATCATTCTTTTGTCTGTTGTGACTCTACAGTAAAGCCTTCATAACCTACAGGAGATGCAGGCGAAACTTGCAACCTGCATGAAATACTTAAGCCAAGGCAGACAGTTCAAGTGTTTCCCAGGATGGGGGCAACTTTGTATTGCAATAATCTGGTTTTTACAAGGAAGGCCTCTGTGCACTTATTGGCACCCTGGTTCACAGTTCAAATGTGAGTTCCAGAAAAACTGCAGTATCTTTACATTTAGGTTTTCAAGCTTGCTTTAGATCCTCTTGATGCTAAGCAGAGAAAATAAATGCTTCCAGTGTTTCACAGTTTGATTTAAAATGTTTCGTATATCTCAGACTGAATCCATTTTAGGGCTGTTCAAAATCAAGAAAACATTTAATTGTGACTCTATTGCTGATGTTTTTGATGAATAAATAGATTGGAGGTAGTTCTCTGACTCTTAATAATTTTCTTTTTTTTTTTTTTTTTTTAGCAAAACCCAAATCGCATTTTGTGAGCTTCAGATGAACCAAGTTTGATACATGAGGTGACTGACGGTCTTTCCGACAGGCCAAACATGTCACTAGCATGCAGAAGTTTTACAAATTGTTAAAATATGTCAAATAACAAATATTCAATCCAGACAGTCCTTTGTAACTGCAATAGTGCACACAATATTTCCATAATATTGTGATTGAATATATTGTGTAAATCTAATCTCGTTAAGTTTTGGCCCATCTGAATATTTATGCTTTATATTAAAAATCATCAAATGTCGTCCTAATATCCCAAAAACTGTGAATCAGTCCTTTAATTTTGCTCAGAATAGAAATCTGGGGTTGTTGCTCTAATCTTGGACACTGTCTCGGTGCGTTGTTTGGCCATATACTCCTGACTGAACAAGTATGATATAAAATTAAACAACAAAATAAATCATTTTAAGTTCAGACTAACGGGTATTTCTTGCTTTTTTTTAACTTTCTGTGCTTATGCCATGTCTTATTGCCAATATCATAAACTTTTCACACATTGAAACATATGGTCTTCTTTAAAAGATCTTTATTTTATTTTTTAACATTTTTTTCATCTCTCTTATACTGAACCTGTCTTTTCTACCAGAACAGTCTGATGGGCAAACATCCTCATGCAGTTTATACTTTGATGAAATAATTAGATGAATAATACAATGAATGTGAAAGAAAACCATACTGAAGGATGACAAGACTCCTTTAATCTCCTTTTAAGTGACTTAAAATAAATCAAATGTAAATAACTCAATAAATTATTGGAAGCCTACAAAGCCATAATATCATCATCATCTGAGCTTATAGGAAAACTAATCATGGTTTAGGTAAGCCTCTAAATTTGATGAAAGGAATAAAAAAAATCTTTCTACATTTACTCTGAAATGAAAGTGTGGAAACAATGGTTACACTGCATTCTTTTAAACAATGTCTAGGTCATGTAGACCTGCTGCGAAGCCTTTTTAACCTTTCTCCTTTTCAAACAGATGTTAAAACAAACATCTGCAAGCTCACTTGTAAAAACAAAAAACAAATTAACAATGCTAGACCAGAAAGATGACGGGCTAACAGGTGGAGCAGTGACAGGAGAGAAGAGCGAAAGAAAGAAGGAAAAAGAGAGAATCAGACAGACAATTAACAGACAGAGAGAAAATAAAGCGGGGGAATAAGGGAGGAAAAGAGTGAGACAGTGAGTGTGTAAATAGAGCTTAAACGTGCAGTAGGAATGAAATTCGCCCTGGGATTGCCTAGGTAAACAAGGCAGCCGAGGCTTCTGTGGAGACGCTAATAAAACAGAGCTGTTCTTATCAGCTGAGCAGATGGCCTAACCCATCACATCTACTCAAACAGGGCCTAAGCCATCAGCATTCTAATGAAATTATTTATGATCGAAGATTACATTCGAAACCTTGAACACACAGCGCCACGACTACCTGCCTAAAAAGACGTGAGCGGGCGGAGATAGCAGGAGGCTCATGATCGGAGAAAGAGGGTGCGAGGGAAGGCGCGCAGGGGAGCGTGCGGCGTGCTAACGGACGCGAACAACGAAGACAGAATGAAGAAAAAAAACATACATACAGAAAAGAAAGTGAGAAGGAATTGAGGGAAGGAGAGAAAGGACAAAACCATTTTGGTATGCTTTGTTGGCGAGTGGAAGGCGGCCGCCGGGGAAAGGGGAAGGATAGACAAACAAACGAGGCTCTGAGTGGAAAAGTAGAAGTGGTGGTTTGTTTTAGAGGGCATGTAGCCCCCGTGGATCGACTCTCCCGCTCTGCGTCTCGCATCCCCCTTTTCCCTCCTCACCCCTTCCGCCTGACCCCGCTGCCCCGGCTTAAAACCCCGGGCCGCTCCCCTGACAGTGGGGTTGCTTAGCCGACTTAGCTTAGGTCAGGCACCTTGACCAAGGGCACAGCCCCGTCTCACCCCCCGGACGCGTCTACAGGTATTTATTTATTTGTTTTATTTCCCAGCAATCCTCATATAACATCTCACAGCGGGACAAAGAATGGGGATGAAACGGGAGGAGGAGGACGCAAAAAAGGAGAAAAAAAAGGATGGAGAAGTAAGAGTACTGTCCAGTGGAAGGGGGAAAAAAGGATAAATAGGCTAAAGAGAAAGGAGGAAGAATGGGAGATGGAGGGAGGAGAGAATTGATCTGCGAATGGTTAGTATGCAGCCCCCCTCCCCCCACAGCTCCCTCCCACCTTCTTCCCTCTCCCATCAGTCAGTGAAGGCTTCTAGTGTGTTGTGGACCACTGCCCGGATGCCTCATACATATTAAAGCCCCCTGCTATTATTTATATCATGTCTCTCCTCCTCCCCCCACCTTGCTCCATGCCCCTCCACACCGCCATACATACATGCACGTGGGTCTCAGTCTGCACACACACACACACACAGATGTTCTGATAGACACACACACAATGACAGAAAAAAACAAAACAGACAGTCTGGTCACATACGCAGCGAAACAGAGGCGTATGCGCGCTGTGGGCTCGCATACGCGTCCCAACCGCGCGTTCGCACACACACACACACACACACACACTCAGAGAAATTTGAATGATCTCGGCGTCTCCTCGTGTCTCTCTCTCCATCCCATACCTGTTTTCGTGTCTGAGCCCGACTCATCCTCTCGATTGCACCGTCTTTTTCTCATCTTCTAATTTCTGCTTGATCGTTTTTCAATCTCTCCCTCCTGCCTGTGATGGAGTGATATTATTCGGATAGGTCTTAAGCCCCAGTAAAGCCCATACGGACCCGTTTGTCTCGCTACCTGGTTTTCCAATGCCACAAGGTGGGGAAGCTCTGTCTCTTTCATATTGTTTGTCCATTCGGACTCAGGGTTTGTTAAATTTGTCTTTGAATCGGAATAGATCTTGATTTAATTAAAAGAAAAATGGAAACAAAGCTCCACCTGAGCTTAATCCAAGGAGAGACCAAACAATAATTGTTTTAAAGCATTAATGCTGATATAAAGGCATTAAATGGAGATGAAACAGGAGGAGAACAAATAAACTTAATCTCAGAACAAAAAAGAGTTGTCGCAGAAAAATAATTAAAGTTTGTATGAACGCAGAGGAGAAAAAGAATCAGAAAAAAATAAACACTTCATTGTAACCATGTTAACATGTAGAAAATATTTATTTCACTTACATTTTTAGCATGAAGAATATTATCTGTATTCTAAAGGCAGCAGAACCTGGAACCAAACTCACTTCAAGCTTTCTCTTATTTAGATCATCTAAATTCTCTAATCAAGGAGCAAAATGAATACATTCAATTTGGGCAGTAATGTTTGAGCAATGAAATGCAGAATTTTGTCCACTAAAGACCCAAAACTGCATGTTGTACAGATAGATGTGAAGGCAATTTACTTAATTCACTAATACGCAAGAAAAGAAAGTCAACCAAATGTTTTTAGTTTTAGAGTTATTTCCTTGTTTCCTTAAGATGTTTTTCCACTCACCATTAGCGTGATTGTGCTAAAAAGTACAGGTACATCTAAAAAAAAGTTGAACATTTTTTTGTTGCTCATTTCAAAAGTTGAAACTTGTACTGTCAAAAAAATTTATTTTGTGTAAAAGTGCAACATTTCTAGAATCATCACACATCCCAAGCTTTTGCTTCCTGCCTTTTTGACAATTATGGCTCCCAGAAAGTGAAAATAAAAAATTCAGTGTTTCAGATCATTTGAATACTGTGAAAACTCATGTTGACGCACTCTAAACAGTTCAATCAAAACACCTGCACAGGTTTCCACAGCCTTTAAATAGCCTCTCACTCTGGGTCAGTAGGACACACCATCATGGAAAAGACAGACAACAGGTCAGGTGTCCAGAAGACGGTCATCGACTCCATTCACTAAGAAGAGGGTAAGCCACAAAAGGTCATTGCCGAAGAAGCTGGTTGTTCACAGAGTTCTGTATCCAAGCATATTAACAGAAATGCGATTAGCCCTATCTCTGGTGCATGTTTTCCTTCCACTGAACTTCCTATAAAAATGCTTGAGTTTATCACTGTCTGGAGAGCTGGCTTCTTTATCAATGATATTTTGTGGCTTAACTTTCAATCAATCAATCAATCAAATATATTTATATAATATCAGTGACTTGATATCTGTCATGATTGTACAGCTTACTGAGCCAGACTGCGAGATCCCTGCATATTTTTATAGTTAATTAGTTGATTAGTTTGTGACACCATTAGCTTCCAATATTTAACTTTTAAACTATCTACATGATGTATAAGTTTCACTATCTAAAATGTAACAAAAATATTACTTTTTTTCACAATACCTATATTTTTTTAGATGTACCAAATTCTGCAATGTTTATTACTCTGTATGCAAACAAATGTGAACTTAAAGCCATTTTTTAAATTTATGAAGCCGGACATAACTTTAGCATTTTTTTCTCAATCAATGCTTAGAAGGTTGTATTGGTATTTCAAGCTGCTTTTTCCTAATGTGCATTACTCTGCATATTCTGTTTTTGCTTACACTGTATGTTTTGCAATTTGCAAAATGGACAAGACTCATCATCTTTTTTCTGGGGCATTTCAAAACTGCAATGAATTTTAGAAGAACATCTGTTTTCAAAGAAGCTAAAGATTTTTTTAAACCCTAATCATGTAGTTTAACATTACATGCATAGTGTTGAAAATAAAGTGCCAATGATACAGCATAGGAATTACAATATGAAGGTAAAAAAAAATTAAGAAAAAAACCCATCCTCGTTAAATGAGATAAAATAGGATTACTACATTGATGATCCTGTTTCTTGAACCACCCTTAAATGTCTACTGAAACTCTCTGGAATATTAAAAGCGGTTTTGTCTGCCACAGTAAAGACAATATTTTCCCTGTGAGATGTACGGTCACAGCTGGAAATACTTGAGCGGTGCCAGAGAATAGCGTGCAGAAGACCCAACATGATGCAAACAGTATGCTGAGGGAATGGGAGTGTTTTATTTAAAGCCCTGTGAGGATGCTGGATGTGACTACCCAGACAGTCATAATGATTTATGCTAATGTCTGTACTACATGTGTGAAAGTAGCATGCAATCCAGCAGGAAGTAGCAAGTTATCGGTTGGATTTGTTGAAATGTTCATGTGCAGAGTTTAAAGGAAGCACTGATGTGATGCTAATCTCAAAAATGATACTGCATTACTTTGTAAAGGAGTTCACCTTCAGAAACATTTTCACATTTTGTTCTGCTAGAGCAACAAAGTCCAATGTGTTTTATTTGTACCCTAAATAAATGGAATCATGTTCCTTTCAGAAGTCACCTGGCTAGTAACTAAAACCCACCAGTGTGTAATTTAACCCCGACATAAATAAGAAGAGCTTCGTGAAGGTCAAGGAGCACAATGGAAAAGTCAGAGAGTTGTAGAGAAGTTTAAATAGGATTGGTTTATACAGAAAGTCTTTGAGCATCACCTGCAAACTTACATACAAGCTAATAGTAAAGAAACTAGATAACAAGGCCATTAACCAGAGAAGTAGATACTACAGAGATTCATAGATCAAGTGGAAGAATCTGTCAGTAAGACATTAGTCACCCACTCTGCAAATCTGACTTTTAGAATAAAGTTGCAAGAAAAACCTTTTTCTTGCAGCTTGTAAGCTGATAGGGGACATCAAAACATGCGGAAGATCAACTGATTATTTGACCAGTAGGCAAAATAGGAAATGAACACTGGACCTCACTCTGAACACATCATGTCCACAGTGTCACACGGTGGTAGCAGCATCATGATGTTGAATGGCTTTTCTTCAAGTGGGACAGAATGGGAGTTAAGGGGAACTGAATATAGTGCAATCCTGAAAAAATAATCTTTTAGAGGCTGTACAAGATTTTAAACTATAGATACAGCCAAAGCTGAAGATCAAAAAGTATCCTTGTTTTAGATTGACCTAGTCAAGGTTCACATACGGAAATGCATAAGCTCTCTCAATATTTGTGACCATACAGCTTAATTGACACACCATACAAATCAATAAATGTAAACTGAATATTGCATTTAAGCAAGCAGAATAAATCAAATGTATTTTCAGCCAAACTGAGGCCAAAAATCTAAAATACCTCATTTTTGTAGTAAAAATATATAGAAATAAAAAAAACCTATAAAACAAGATCACAAAAACAGATGAAACCTCTGAGAAATAAATATTTTGTGCTTTTGTCTGTCAGACAATGAAAAAGAGAATATTCTCCATGTTGTATGCATGTATTGTCACTAGTGGAAATGCTTGAATTGGCGCCAGAGGAGAGCATGTTGACGATGCAGCAGGACGCATCATAAGGGAAAGTGAGTGTTTTATTTAAAGTCTGCTGAGGATGTCGGATAAGACTACCCAGGTAGCCGTAATGATTTATGTTAATATCTGTTCTACATGCGTAAGCATAGACAGTAGAAATAAACAAGTTGAAATCAGTATGCAGTCCAACAGCAAAAAATATAAACAGGTAATCTTATCAATTATTAAATTACATCGTGTTTTTATTACATCTTCCAGAACAAAAGCAAAGTGTGGCTTGCAGAAGTATTAATGCTCCATGAACACTTTAACATTTTGTTGATTGTAACCACAAATTTCCCTCCACCTGTGTGTAATTTATTATTGATCTCTGTAGAAATCCTGCAGTTTGGTGACGATCTCAGAAATCGGTCACTGCATTATAGAACAAACAGACCAAGGAACAAAGTAGACGAGTTTTGGGGGAAAAGGTTATGCGTGTTTGGCAACAGTTTTAGATCAATTTATGTTCTTCATCGCCACATCCGTGACAGATGTAATCAAAAGAACTCGCTCTTTTGATTTTATAAAAGATTCTGGCCGTCTCGTCAAACATCTCTTCCTTTTTGCGGAGGTTAGATCCAGTTACTCTGTGATTGCAGATGTTTCTTTAGAGAGAAAAGAAGCAGAATCTGTGTTGATGCTCCTGTAGTCATACAGGAGATAAACCCCCCCCCTCTAATAAAAACATATGTTTTGACCAACTTCAGCAACTTGGCCTCCATATTCAGATTTAGACACAGTCACACCATTTTCCACAAAAAAACAAATTCATAGATTGGATTCTGTGAAGTTCCATGGGAACTTTGGCAGCTCTTCTATTTGGGATTTTTTTTCTCCCATCCCCGCTCTCTCTGATGGGGTTTCCTTCTCGCCCTCCTTCGCCCTCGTTCCTCCACTCCCTCCTTCTTTACTCTTCTTCCGCTCTTCCCTGGCTGTGATGTCCTTGAGGACCAGCTGAAGCTCCCATAAAGCCTGCAGTAAATGGCTCTAATCCGGTAATAAATGGCTGTGTCCTACAGACAAGGGTGTGAGGCTGCTGTGGCCGTGGGTTTTATCAGATGGAATGGTTTTGCCACACAGACACACACGTTGCGGAAACACACAAACATTCACAGATGTAACAGAAGCTGCATACCATAATAGAAGGCCTTTACACCCCGATATTGTTCCCTTCTCTCTCTCTCTCTCTCTCACACACACACACACACACACATGTGCACATTCATTTATACACCTTCAGATGGAATCACAGCGTCTTAGATTGTGCAGCTTTTATGGATGCCATGCAACAGCAGCACCATTATTACCTTTAAATGATTAGAGATGCGACTGTGATGTATTATGATGATGGCATCGTATGGAGCTGTTGCACCACTCTTTATGCCGGCTGGCGAAGACTGTAACTGAAAGAAGGAGCAGGGAGGGACACAATAGGAAGAATAGTAATGTGACCTTTTGAGATAGTTGGAGTTCACCTGTATTTAATCAACAAATACAATTGATTTTTATCTCTCCGGGTTTTATTTGTGTACCACTGTAGTGACATAGCCCTCTGAGGCTGGATTGTGTTATGTGTTATGTGTTATGTGTGTGTGTGTGTGTGTGTATGTGTGTGTAAGATGGGTGGGGGGATGTCTTACAACCTCCTCATTCCTTGTTGAGTAGTAACCCAGAGCGGTGCTTTCATTTTCCTGTCATAACATATATTGATTTTTTTTTTCC
>CAEGAF010050131.1:0-47834 GCA_903067075.1 Micropoecilia bifurca
TGAGAGACGAACATTGTGTGAATGCGAGTTAAACGTTGTGTGAATGCGAGCAATTTGAGTATTTTTTGAGTGTGCGTCAGGGGTTTTTTGAGTGTGCGTGAGTTTTTTGTAGTGTGTGAGAGACAAAACCTAGATTTTGTCCTAAACGGCCCCTCATACATTAGGACATTTCTCATCCGAGACGTCACCATCTGAACATTACTTTCCTCCACATAGGAAAGGAATTTGGTTAGGATATTAAGCAGCAAATTAAAAAGAAAAGGGGTGAAGATTTTTTATAAACTGGAGGATTTCGCTGACCACAGTGAAGCAATGTGAACATTGTCCTGGATTGATGAGGTGCTGAAGAAGCATCTGTTCCAAAATGGCCAACTTCAAGCTAACATTTGGTCCTTCTTACATGAACAAACCAAAACTTCCTTCAGGAGGAAAATGCTATAATCACACCAGACGAGCATTGAGCTATTTGGCAAGAAGTATGTTTGTCGACGTCACAGTAAGGCTTTCTACACTAAGCCAACTAACAAGCATGGTGGTGGCCACATCATGCTATGGGTTTGTTTTGCTCTCAGTAGTGTTGATGCATTTCACAAAGAGGATAAATTAAATGACACAAAAGTCCACTAAATTAAGAGGTTGATGGTTGAAATGCAGACAAAGCTGATTATTTGAAAAGGACAACGCAGATCAAACTGGTTTAATGCAGATTTTGTGAATAAAATCTGCATTAAAAATGAGTCCCTACCAGAAAAGTAACTAGTTATCTGCCAATTCTGCCAAGAAACATGGTCAAATATTCAACCATAATGACGTCAGTAGGATATTCATGACAATAAAAGTGTTTTTTCCCCTTCTTCTGCACACATTTGAGATTGTACATAGGTTTTTCACCTTGTGTGGATCAGAGAATATCCACCGTGAATTTAAACTTCTGCAGATATTTTTCTTTTAAAAAATATGGTCATTATTTTCCAAGAGTTCAAATAAATCATTAAAAGTCCCAAAGTGTTTGCTGCATACATGATGAACAACTGATCAATATGTTAAGTGTCTGTAAAATGTGCAGCCATTTTTTAGCCTGTTTTCCAAATGAATCAATTTACTTCAGAAGATTTATCTTCTTAATGACTATATTGTCAACTGTCTAAATTTACATTTGCTTTTTCTACACTTGTTGATTTGCTTATGTCACAATTCAAAAACAAGAAATTTTCGCTTTTTCTTGTAGATCAATTTGAATTCAAGAAACCAGATGCAGAGCTTTTGCCTAAATTAAAACTGTTTAAATATTTTAGTAGCCTTCTTTGACAACTGAAACTGAAATGGGAAAAAGCAGTCTGGTGGTTAAGCTGAATGTTACATGGTGTCTTATGTTGCGTAAAAATTATATAAATAAGATCATTTCAACTCTAAAATCTTTGGTCATGCACCTTGCTTGCAGAGTTTCAGAACATCTGCACCCAAAGTAAACAAAACCGACTAACTGTACATGCTGGTGTTCACTTTCCGACCGTCTGCTCTGCAGTGCTTACATCAGTCTTTGCAGCTCATCCAGGTGTGCTCACACACACAGCCTCTAATCTTCCACAGGAAAAAGGAGGGTCTCCAGCCTTTCCTCCCTCCTCTCCGTCGAGCTGACTCTACCTCACCTTTTCCCTCACTCACTCTTTCTCCACTCTCTCTGTTTTTCCAACGCATTCCTTCAGCGATGCTGATGTCAGTGACAGGCGTCTCAGTGTGACCGGCCCTCCCGAGCAGGAACTGGGATGTAATTACACAACAGTGCAACAGTGCTTCCTGCTTATTAGATTCCCCCAGCAAGTTTCACCATGGAAAAAAAATGTTAGCAATCTACACAACAGATAGCAGGATAAGACAGTTTGAAATACCTGAAGGGCACTTCTAGTTAGTAATTACAGGTAAATTGAGCTTTGTTTGAGAAGCACTCACCACTTTCAACTCTAATTATTGGTCAGAATAGATCTGCCTCTTCTGTTGGGTCTCTGTTTGTAGCAAGATGTTGTGGAAATTGAAGAAGAGGAGCTTAGGTTCAGAAAAAGTTATACAAATATTTTTACACAATAGAGCAACAAAAAAAAAGGAAATGATTAAAAAAACCTTCACATTGTCCATATGTTATAAAAAAAACTTAGATGCGTTGTTAAAATGGAAGCGGTTCAAACTCTGGCATGAAAGCAAGCATTGCTGCGGTTTGTGTAGCGTGGCTAAAATTAGTGGTGGGCGCTGTCAAACTGCAGCACGCGGATCTGACAAACAATCTGGTCAGGGCGAGCTGCACAAACAGAGGCTGACACTCCTCACTTCTATTAAAAACGGCACAGCACCTCAGAAGCGCCTCCTGTACAATCCCTTGGTAACATTCATCTGGTTTCTCATCCAGAAACATACAAATGTTGCATCTTTTCTTTCTTGGGACATAAAACAGGGCAAAAAGTTCTCCTTGTTAAAACTCTCCATACAGCGATGGTGCAGGCAAGGCGGCCATGTTGGCGTACATGCTGCATGAAGGTCTCATTCATCAGTCAGATATTCATTTATACAAACCACTTAGCCTCAGCCTGAACCTACTTCTAATGGTAATCATAAAAAATAACAGTTACAGTTAAAAATGAACCCTGATTAAAAATGAAATTGTACAGGCCGTTTTGAAACACCCATTCATCCGTCTTATTGTCGTCCACTTTTCCATATTAGTTCACGGGAGCAACAGCTTCGTGAGGGAAAGTCGTGTCTTTCCAGCAAACTTCATTTTGGTGGATCCCAGGAGGATCCAGGACGTGAGCCCTGAGTCAGTTCAGGAGTCTCTTCATACTCACTGGGATGCAAGATGTCTGAACCGCCTCTACCAACTGCTTTGGATCAACGTTCCAACTTCATTATGAAGGGAGCTCATTTTAGGCCTTCCTGTCTGGGATCTTGTTCTTTTAATAATTATCCAGGTGGGCCGGTACGTTTGAGAGCTACGCCTTTTTTGGCTCAGCTTGTTTTTCACAACGAAACACGGAAGCGGCATCATCAGCATTGCTGCAGACAAAGTCCCGGTTGGGCTAGAAATTTCCCAATCCGTCGCTGCTGAAGGATAATTTAACTCCTTTGCTTGAGGCAGAGACTCATCTCCAGATTTATATGTGGCTTAGCTACGTGCTAGAAGTTCATAGCTTGAAGCAACTACAATCAAATCATCTGCCACAAACAAATATGAGGTTACAAAACAAGCAACTCAGAAACTCAAATTTGTTCCAACCCCCACAGGAGAAGAAGCTTGGCTTTGTGCAGAGAAGATGGAGACAGTTCCTCAAAACCCACACAGGTAACCCATCATCTTCAAGTCTCTCCCAAAGATGGAGGGAAGCATTAGGCTTTTCCACACCCATGAACGCACGTACGGACCGGGAGGCTAAACTCCCATGAACCCCTCAGCACGTGTGTTTTTGTTTCAGCAAGGAGGCTCAACTGTAATTTGTATTTACCGTTTCCATCAAGGGTTAGAAATCTACAAAATCTCTTTATTTTGTTACTGCCACTGATTTTGTAACAAAGTTAGGCCTGGGATTGATTTCGCTTCCTTTCTGCAGATTAGCCTCCTTTCTTTTTGTTTCTTTCTTGCTTGATTGCTTGATTCCAAGCAAACGCAAATAACTCCTCCACAGAAAGTACATGTGTTTGTTTTTATCTGAGCAGTAAATAAAACCGTGCTCCAACAATGCGGGTTTTCTCTTCCTAATTTTGGCCACACCAAACACGAGCATAATCAAAAATCTCTTCTGGTTACGTTTGATTTTGTTTTGAATTAAAAGGGCATTTTTTAAATTATTTATTAATAATAATTTATTATCATCCAGAACATCAGAACCAGCCTTCTTTATCGGGTTATCGAGCCTTTTGAAGTCCCTGGCTCTGATGCTGCTGCCTCAACAAATGGCGGCAGAAGCGATGAAACTCCCAGGGGTTGCAGATCTCTAATCTAGCAGATGAAAACTGTGATCCCGTCTCAACAAGTCTGAAGCTAAAAGTGCAAAACCTTGATTTATAATTCATATTTTTAAGTAAAACTGTGAAGATAAAACATTTAATTCGTCTGAGGGACCACTGAGTTACAATTTCTGTGATGTATCAGCATAAAAATAGATATTGTATTATCTCTTTAGAACCGAAACCAGTTCTACCGGGGTACTGGCCCCTGAGGGCCCCAGTCTAAAACTGTCCATAACTGCTTATGTAGCGTTTATCAGAAATAAGTTATTTTTCCTCTAAGGCAACAAAAAGAGGGACCACAGCAAATCTAGCAGCATCTACTTCTCATGCTGATGGATGTGGTACTTCTTTGATATTGACATATTCACATTAGCGAGGCTAATGCTAAGCTTAAATAGCGGAGATCATAAAGTGGAGACATTTTTCCTTCTCGGTTCAGACACTGAGCGTATTGCAGTAATACTCAATGTTGTAGAAGTGGCTCAGTAGTCTTTAAAATTTTTAAAGACTATTCAAGATAACACATCCTTTCAAGGAAGGAGATTCGGCACAAACAGATTTTTAAATTTTTTTTATGACGATTAATGTTTTGGAAATGGTCAAATTCCTAAAGTCAAGTCACATGATGTTCATTTATTGCAAACACTGAAGCTCTCTAGATCCAGGAAGCTGAGAAATTACTCAAAGAGAGTCACTGAGACTAAAGCATCTAAACAAACGGCTGAAAAGACTAAACAGTGAAAGATGTCGAACTGACCAACTGCAATGACGGTAATAGCAGAACATCATGTAGAGTTTATACGCCACTGCCCTCTACAAAAACATCCTGTAAAAATCCTGGCAAGCAGACGTCTCACTCCGATTGCGATGATTACCCATACAGGAGTTTACACACATTCGGGCTCCCAGACTGAGCTGCAGCCAAGCAGCGAGAAGGCAAGTATACAAACTTTTATCTAAACACTCTGCCCCATGTCAAGCGCTGGTTCTGAGTGAGTCAAAGTTTTCTCTCAGTACGGACAAGTTAAGTCCAGCACACAGCTTGTTTATTCAAGTTTGGTCTGAAAAAGCATGTTGCCACGGAAGCCAAATGTAATTTCCCCACTGTGGTGTGATTTGTATGTGAGAGCATAAAAAGGTAAACTCTTGCTAAGTGAGACATTTAATAGCCCGTGTATTTTCATCGTTATTACCTGCGTAAATAACGGAAACAATGGAGTCTCCTGCAGAAAAGAAATCCATGACAACCAAATACAATGCTCCAGTTAAATAACACTAGCTAAACTCATCCATCCTGAGCCAAAAAAACAACTTTTAAACTGAAAGCTGGGTCAGCTCCCCTTCTGGATGATGTCCTGCTTCAATAGCAAACCGTAAAGCTGCCTCTGTCTCCAGGGCAACAGATGAACTGACTGCAGAGCACATGTGCGGCAAGAAGAGGTCCAAATCTGTCATCACTTCTGTTTTAGTTATCCTTATGATTCAGCGTCTTTCAGCGAGTATCTTTTGTCCACTTCCCCAATCATAACAAATGATTTGATCCTGGGTTTAGCCCTCCTAAGACTGGATAAAGTTGCAATGAAGGTATCCAGCAAAGCTCTGAGGGCTTGTCCCTCAGGACATGTTAAGATGCAGCAGTCAGAAGAATCCACGACTGCCCGGATGTTTCACTGGTTCACACTTGAAAGAGATGCAGAGGAATCTGTGAGAGCATACTATCATCCCCTCATTGTAAATACGTCTGTCTGCCAACATAAGCAGCGTGCAGAAACAAAAACTCCCCAGAGTGTTGAGGTCAAGCAGGAACATGTTTTATTTTAATCCGCTGGTGAAATGAATTGCGCTGGGCGACGATTTCATTGCTGATTGACTTATTAAAGGATATATATTTTTAGAACCAAAGCCTTAGTCGATGGGTATACATTTGTGAAAATCTACAAAAGATGCAATCATTATGTTTCTTATCTTGCCATGTGTTTTATTACCTAACTGTGTGTGTCCTGAAATGAATGGTATTAAACGTGCAGCACCCTAATGGGTCAGGACAGAGAACGTTTCTTTTTGCTCTGGTGTCAACATCTTGTTTTCTGGTTTTACACCTTTAATGGTGATCTCCAAAGTCAGTCTTGAAGAGATGGCATCTTGCAGGTTTCAGTTCTTTCCACCTGAATCAAATGATGGTTCAATAAAGGCCTCTGCAGAGCATTAACATAGTTGAGCCTTTTAAATCAGCTGATGTATCTAAAACTGGCAGAACAACGGCCTTTGAGGACCGGATCTGGACACTCATAGCTCGCCATAGACAAATCTACGACTCCCTCCAAGATAAAACAGAAGGTTTACTTCCTACATTTGATTACATACATAATTGAAGTGTGGGAAAAGAAATAGAAGAAATCACAACATTGTCCATGTAGAGATCAGTAAGTCTTTTAACCAGAGACATTTTACCTACAAAAGACAGAGAGAGAAAAGTTATTTCTTGAAAGTTTATATCCCTGATGTTTTTGTAACTTTTGTCGTTTCAAACTAAATGTTTATGGGAGTCGGCTTAAATAATAGACAGCGACAAGATGTCTGGAATCAGTTCAGGCGGGAGGAGAATTTGACGCCAGATCCATCGGTTTCAAGTTGAGGTGCTTGACTTTCATCTTCAACTTCGTGAAGGAATCATTTGTGTTTTCTTACCAGACTAGGACATTTTGATCTTGTTCGAAGCAAAAAAAGAAAAATAAAATGAAACTTTTTGCTATATGTAGGTTATTACCTCTTATCATATTATCTTTAGTGCATCTTTAGTATTAGGAACCGCAAAATGATTCCCCGACAGCAGATAGATTCCTGCATTAATGCGAAGCAGACATGACGTCTGGCAGGTGAAAACAAACCCAGCTGTTCCTAAGCATCAAACCTGCAGCTTGTTGAAAGACAACCTCTGTTTTGCATTTGCTTAAGGTTTAATACACACAGGAAGATGTGACTCAACGGTGGGTTCTTAAAACCTCTCACCTAGATTTTGCTCATCTTGCCTCAAATGAAAACTTTGTGAATGCAAGATAAGAAATTGAAGCACGGAGTCCTCATTAAAAACATTCAAAAATAGGAGCGAAGAAATAAAAACGTAATTTATTGGGTCAGGTGATCACACCGACTGATGATCCGTCTCTCTGCCTCACAGTCACAGATGTGAAAGATCTCAGAGCGGCGGCAGAGTGCCAGGATCAACATCATGACCTCCGAGCTCCAGGTTCTGTGAGGGATTGATGGATCTTTTTGTATGCTGCTACTGCACAACCTCACAATGAGCAGCAAATACATGCATTATATAACTGGGTGGCCTTTATTAAACTGGCCAGACCACTGAACTTTGCACAACACATTTATTACCTTGATACTACAAGGACCACAGATTAAGTGGAATGAAGTGATTTTGCAATAGGTGCCCTGCATGAAATCGGTTTCCTATCGATGTATTTGGAAACTCATTGGGTTTCGTTGACTTGATGTAGATTTTTGTGACAAGGACCATGAAGCTCAGAGAGAATCGTGACATTCTCATCAATATTTAATAATATCACAATATTATGTTCTCCTTATATCGTGCACCATTAGTCGAGACTTTCGGCGTGCTGACAAGACAGACCCTTTGTACTCATGATTGCTTGGAGATGCACACAATCCCACTGGAGCAGAGAGACTGCAGCTATAATTAAAGACAGTGTTTAGCTCTCTCCTCCTAGAAGCAGTAGAATATCAAAAAAATGTGTTCAGGGGAGTGGTACTGGGATCAAACCAGATGTGGATTTGCTGCCGCTAATTTGTGGACTGCAGATGTTCCTAAAGCTCTTGGAGAATAAAGACATCTATTTACATAAAAAGGAATTAAAAATAAAGCCCTAACATGATGCAAGCTTGTCTGGATCTCTGTAACAGAATTCATCATATATAATTCTTAAGCCATAAAAAGCTCTGATTGTTTAAGTGCTTTTATATCTTGCTGGTTTAAATACATTGTGGTCTGGTTTTATTGTAACGAATGTGAACTTAAACCTCTCTCTGCATGAGGTTTAGTCAAAGCAAACTAATATTTCACTTGTAACAAGACATTTTTCCCACATTACAAGTGAAACAATCTGCCAGTGGAACTAGAACCTTTTCATCAATATTAAGGAATTATTGACTTTAACAAAGCTCCTATATGTTGTTGAAAAGTTATGTGTAAGTTAGATTTGTCTCAGTTTACCAATGTATTTACACTCATAAATTTCATTCTTGATTTTAGTCATTGATCTCGTCAATTTGTTGGCATTTTTTCCTCAAGTGTTCGTCTTTGTGTTGATTTGAAACATATTCTAAATCAACAGAGATCTATTTTTTCTTTAATTTTCATTAAAAAAATGTTCATCCTGTCCTGTAGATTGATTTGTAAACAGCAAAACAGTTCAATGCAGCTTAATTTAAAACCCAAAGACATTATTTAAAGGTCTTCAGAAAGAAACTGCTCATTGCATAAGCTACATGCATAAGTTTGACAACAAATCATTTTCTAGGAGATCCAAATGAAAGAGACGTCATTTAGACCCGTCAGGTCTGATCGGTGCTAAATTTGACCCAACTCACTGGGGATGTTCCAGAGTCTCACTGGGGCTGAAATCAGAATTTAGTCCAAAAGTCAGAAAACGAGCGCAGCAATCAAACGAATCCTCGTGTATAAATGCTCCAAAAGAACGAGGGAGTCGGTGACTGCGTGAAGCCGCGCTCCACTCCGTCTAATCCCTGGGTGAATGGTGCACTGTGCGCCAAGCATTCTTCTATAGCTTTTTGGAGATTAGACCCCACTTACTTCCAGCGAGGCCCGCAGGGTGGGATCAAAGCTGGGTGAGCTTTGTGGGCTCCTGGTGATGCCTGGGGGACCGACAGTCAGTTTTCAGGTAGACTCGAAGTGACCTCAGCCGAACATATGAGAGGGCGAAGCAGGACGCACACACCTGGCTGGAGGTTCATGTTGCGTTAATCCATATGAGCGCTAACTGGCCCTGCACTGATTGATGTAGGAGTAAAAATGTAAACCAAAGCAGTGAAGGCGATATGCGGCGCCTCGGCTCAGTGAGGTTACACAAACAGATGGGAGATTTTAATCGTTTCTCTCCTTTGGGTTTGGTTCACCGTTTTGCAGAAGTATTCATATTTTTGAACTCCCCCCAGGCCCCCCAATTTAATTACACTACAACCACACACTTCAATGCTTTTTATTCGACAGACCAGTCTTTGTATTTGGCCCTTCTGAATCAAATACAAAGACCACCATTCAGCTACAGCAGCAAGTCTTGTTGTTTCTTCAAACTTTCACGTCTAGAGACTAAAATCTTTGCCCATTCTTCTTTTCCAAAGCAGCTCAAGCTTAGTCACACTGGAAGGAGAGCAACTGTGGACCTCAGTTTGAGCTCCGTCCCACATGTGTCTGTGCAGAATAAGACTTACATCTACACTTTGACAAGAATATTCTAGCACATTAATATAGTTTGATTAAACTATTTCATTCTACGTATTTCATTCTGTGTATTTACGGCTGCTGTTCTCCATACATCTTGGTCTAAATTCCTTGCCAGCTTTGTTTTCCCCTGTATGTAGTTTAAATTATCTCCACATCAGGTCTTACCGTCTTCCCGCTCTCTACAACATGATGCTGCCTCCATATTTCAAGGTTCAAATGATGACGTGTTTGTTTCCTGCGACACAGATGATGTTGCATGTTTGCTAAAATCTTCAATTTCAGTTCAGTGTGTTCCCCACACAGCTTCCATCAAGCGTTTTTATTATTTTTATATATACTCTCTCTTTTTTCTTGCCACTCTTCCATAACTGGCGCAAAGTTTTGTTGCGTAAAAGACTAATTGCTAACTTGTCAAATAGAATTTCCCACCTGAGCAGCGTATCTCTGCAGCTCCTCCCCATCGCTGCAGCGATACACTGTTGCTTCTCTTATTAATGCTCTGCTTGTGTGGTCAGCAAACTTAGGCAGACCGCCATATCTGTGCACCCTCTCCACTTTCACATGCTGGATTAAGCAGTAATCTGTGAGATGTTGAAAGTTTGGGGTTTTGCTCTGTAATCCATTTCTGCTTCGGACTTCTCCACATCTTTCCCTCTGATCTGTCTGCTGTGGTTCTTGGCCTTCATGACATTGTTTGTTCACCAATCAAGCCACTGAGGTCTTCAAAGAACAGCTGTATTTATCATGTGGGCCAATCAAACACATTGATTTTATTTTATGGTAAAATCCATGTGGCATGTGTTACACAAACACATGCTTTTATTTTTATTTGCAAAGAATAGTTAAAACTATACATATTTTTTTTGTGTGTCACAATTGTCAATACTTTGTTTTGGTCTATTATTTTAGCATCACAATAAGTGAAATCAATGGGTTTGAATACGCGAGCAAAGAACGAATGAGGAGTTTTCACCATGAAAACAGATGAAATATGATAAAGTGAAAGGCAGTTTGGACTTTGTCCAGCCCAACTGGCTAAACATACATCCAACAAGACAAGACAGACAAAACAGACGTGCAGTGACCTTCGAGCAGCCAAAAACATCCACTCAACACATGACCTTTGCCCCGGGAGAAAGGAAAACAGGACGTTTGCTTGAATCTATGAAGGACAACAAAAACAAAGCGGAGGAAGTCTGTTTTCTTCTTTGTTTTTGGCAACAATATAATCTGTAAATCTTTTTAAATTAGGAAAACAGCTCCGGGCGAGACCGTCGCACACAGGGATAGTAAACAGCCAAGGAATACAACAAAAGGAATTAAAAAGACGAACGTTCGGGAGGGCCTGGGGGCAAAAATAAACCGGCTTTGTCCTCAAACATGTTTAACTATTAAAAGCGATTTAGTGTGTCTGTGCTCGTGGCATCTTCTGAGACTAAACCCACAGCAGGAGCAGATACGCAGCGGACCAAAAGATGAGACTAATTACAGCTTGGTGGAATTTTAAAAGCTCATCTATTTATAGTCAAACCGTTCTGCAGCATCTCGGTCCTGATGACACACAGCAGCATGAGGCATGTTTCAGTAACTACCAGGAAACAGACAAAAAAAAAATCGTAATAGAAAACCTGTCCTCCAGAGGACTTCAGCACCACAGAGACAAACATAATCACAGCTTGGTAAACACGGACAAAAGGCTGATTTATCTCGACGCTGCATCTCTGCTCTTCGTTCCTTCAACACAAAGTGGAGGTTTATTACCCACGGAGCTGGTTTGTTCGCCTCGTGAACCGTCTCCTAACAGGTGTCTTTCTGCATCGGCAAGTCCTCGTTCTCTTCGCTCTGTCTGGAGAGGGACCAAGCCCCACGCCCTCATATCAAAACACAGCCACAGCTCCTCTGATCTGGGCAGCGTTAACTCCCAACATGTGGTTCTGTCTCATGTCTGCTTCCTCTTGACAGATGCAAATAAAATGGGCCCTTATGCACTCATGCCGGGGACTGTGGTTTGTTTGCATTTCGCACCATTGGAGATAAGTGTGCGTGCTCTACAAAGGGCTGATAAGCCAAAGAGGGCCATCCTGAGCTGAGTGCCGCAGTCGTCAAAAAGACACACACACAGGAGACAGCTGACGTTTCACTACAATTTACCGAAAAAGCAGGCATAAAACAAGATGAATGACTGACGCTTTCCTCTAAAAAGGTTTTATGAACTACAGATAAGTTGTCTGTTTTTATATGATCAATATAAAAAGGTTAACACCATTGGAGTTTTTGGTAACGACACGTCCACAAACTTTGGTGTGTTTATAGTAGATTTTATTGGATAGGTCAGCACAAAGTAGAGCATAAGTGTGAAATGGAAAGAAAATCAACATGGTTTTCAAAATTATATTACAAAGAGAAAGTCTGAAAAAGCGCGGTGTGCATTTAAAGCATCCCTTTTTACTCTGATACCCATAAAGAAAATGTAGCAACTATGAATCCAAATATAAAGGAAGGAATGTGGAGAGAGTTATGACATTTTTAACTAAAAGTTTAAAGCAGGGTTAATTATATGTTACAAATCTAAATAGAGAAAAACCATTGAGTAAAGAAACTCCATATTAATGCCGTTTTTGTTTCCTACAATCCATGAAAAGCTGGGAGAGACAAATCCCAAAAAGACTTACATCTGCAATTGAAGCAAAAGATTGTTGTACAAAATATTGGCTCCGGGAAGTTTAATACAAACGCACAACAAACTTTTCAAATTTTTATAGGAAATAAACATTTTTAAACCCATCTGGCCTTTTCCTTCACTCCACAAGTCTACACTGCAATGAGTTGGTCTCTCCATTGCATAAAATTCAAATAAGAAGCAATGAATTTTGTGATCATGTGACAAAATGCAGAAAAGTTCAAGTGGCCTGTTTACTAGTGCAAGGCACGACGTCTTAGGTGTGATCCTGAGGCAGGAACCAGCAGCGACAGATAAAGTGAGAACGAAGCTTTAAGGAAGAAAACAGACCCGAGCTGTAAGAACCGCTGATTTACATGAGGGTACCTTATGCTTCAAGGACAGATTTACTAAGTGTAGAATGAGTTATGCTCCGAACTGTAGAGCAGATGTAAGGGATTTGGATTTGTGCTCATTTTTTTGGCAGAGGAGGGATGGGGCACTGAACGAATCAGTGCAGGAAAACCGTCAGAAGTCCGGCGTTCGCATTAGTTCAGGTCCAACTCTGCCTGTGCCTCAGTGCCAAGCGGGAGTCGCTGCCAGGTGATGGACTGCAGTGACGTTTGTTCTCAGCCACTCGCATGCTAAAAGGAGAGATATCGTGGACGCATTAATTCCCCCAAACCTGCGGTTAATTGCCTCTGCAGCAAATCACAGAGACAGACAGATGAGAAAACTGTTGGGGAGCGAAAAGGGATTAAAGATAAGAGCACAGATGAAATGTGGAGAGGATGATGGTGTTTCCCTTCAGTTCAACCTGCACTCTTCTTCCACCTCGGCAGAATGAGGGCCTTATCTCTGAAAGGCTCTTGAGCACCACATGCCCACTGACAAGAACTGACTGTGTGAATGCTTGCGCGCAGCGATGAAAGCATGCAGAGGAGAGGCTGCCGTGCGGGAGGATGGGGGCAGATCAGAGGAGGTCTGAATCTCGCAGAACCATCAGCCCAAACAACAGCCAAACAATGCCAGGCCATCAATCACGCCTTATCCTTTTAGCTAATAAAACAGACTGTGTGATCACAGTTTTCAGGTCAACGGGGGTCGACCAGCCCTGCGGGGGCTCTGTCAGGGGCTGACGTGGTGGATGCAGCTCTTATCTCAGCAATGCATTGTAAAAGAACACAGGCTCCCCTTCAGACTCCTCCCTGCTGGTATTCACACAGTTTTTTGTTTTTTGTTTTTTTGTCAAAAGCCATTCTTCACTCCCTCACATGCACATGGATGAGAAACGGCTGATTGAAGACATGGAAAACTTTAGGACAAAACTGCAGAGTGGACGCTTAAGTCGAACTAATATGCAAATTGAGTTGCGGAAAGTTCTGGGAATAAAAATCTATTTTCTTCTTTTTAAAAGTCTGGTCTGGGAGAGAAAGCCACTGATGAGTAGGACACATTTATTTTTAATAGCTCGCCAAAGTTTCCAGCCCTGAATAAAACAAAAGACTTAAATTCAACAAACAACTAAGAGGTCAGAGATAAAGAAGTCGGGATGGAATAGATTAGTTTCCAGCTTTTGGCCTTCGTTCTCAAGCTCTGAATCTTTCTGTTGCTCCACGTACGCAGCAGCTGAAAAACCAAAGGAGACAGAGCGTTTTAGGAACAGTTTCCTTGTTTCCGACTCTGGAGGTTTTTAAAAAGCAAATGAAAACACTTTTCTTTCCCCAGGTTTTGATGTCATGATTTCATTGTGTTTCTTGTTTGTTTTAGACTTTGTAAAGTTTAAGGTTAATTTTTATTGTGATTTAAATAAACTTCATTTACTTACACCATCTGTGACCATTGGGATGCAATCAGTGCACACTAGACACCTTATCAAACTATAGAGCATCAAGCTTTTGATGCACATGTGTATGAAAACACTTGGCCTTAATGCCTTGCTATGTAATGCCATGTACCTTAAATGTAACAATGAGTTTACTGGCGTCCACAGTCACCAGATATCAGTACAAAAGAGCAACTTTAAGATGTTTTGGAACAGGAGATTCAATCACGGTTGTGCAGACAGAAAATCTGCAGCAACTACCAAACGTTATAATGTTAATAAGGTCCAAAATCCTTCCTTGTTCAATTCATGCAATAAAGAATTAAGGTGATTCTGAGTCTAAACAGAGTATATAGGGAGCTTAAAGAAAAAAAAAATCAAATTTGACTGCAATTTTTTGAAAAAGGTGCCACAAAAATCTGAAATTTTTCACCAAACAGAGAGAGGCTGAAAGGTGTCCATAATAAAGTGGCCGGTGAGTGTCATGTTTAGGCCTGCGTGTTTCTGGCAAGATGAGAAACTGTGACAGCAGCTGAGGCAAGGGATCTTAACTAAAGGCACAGTCAGCTTGTTTTTAAAATCATCTCTCCTTCATCATTTCAACAGCTTTTCAACCTTTTCTCTGATTTTGACTTAATGCATGATTTTAAACTGAAAAAAATGCCATCATAGTTGAGCATTTCACAACATTGTAGGTCCAATATTTATTTAGAAGTTCTATTTCTTGTGTGAGTTTCTTTTTAAAGGCATGCAACAGAGAAACGTGTCAGGAAACACTTACATCATAACCTGTAAAACTTCAAAATAAGTTATTAATGTCTTAAAAACCAAAAGCCATTTTAGTGTTAAAAACTAATGAGGATATATCACTACAAGAATGTTGAAATGCTGACACCACTATGAACCTAAATAAACTAAATGAAACAATTCATTAGATTATGAATCATGCTGAATTTGGTGTTTTAACCTCGTACACTAATCACCAGGAGAGCATTAATCATCACAGTTATGTTATTCCAGAGATCGTATCATCAGTCAGACATACGGTCACGTTGAGATGCAGTGTAAAGTGAAGATAGTTTCTTTATTAAGAGTTGCAGGAGAAAGGTTGCTCGCTTACAGCAAACGTTTGGTCTAAGTGGCCCTTTGTGGTATAAATCATGTAAATACAAGATCCCCGCGGTGAGAGGACTGTAATCCATCACGGCCGTCCTTTATGCAGCAACAGTAGAGGTGACATGCAGAGCCCCAAACTCCAGAGATCACCTCTCTTTCTGCAAGGGAGCAGAACACTCAGACACACACGCACACACACACACCCACACACACTATGAGATAAAACATCTGGTTTGTCTCGACTGAATATGTCTCCCATGTGACATCGTTTGCAGCATCTATTTGTCTGGAGTTAGTATTTATGGGAATGTGGAGTGCTGACGTGATGTATGTATTGTTCCTGTCCTCCCCCTTTTTGTCGCCGCAGTGCGAGTTGGGCTTTGAAACAGAGCTGGAGGTCTTGGGTCAGAATGACCTTGGGTTATATGATACTTTAGCCAACCTGGACAAAAATGTCCCACGGTCTTACCTGGAAATGTCTTCATTGTTTAAAACAAGAAGAAACCATACACAATGTGGGAACTTGCAAAACAATCCCATTAGTTGAACTTTCTGTACACGCTATTTATTTCATTTCAACACTGGACTCACAGAGGAGACGGCACTAAATACATAAAGACCCAATTACAGCTGTCAAGTCCAGCAGATGCAAGCAATAAAGAAACACCCCTAAATGTTAAGAGCATCTGGCTGCGTAAAGGAAAAGCCACAGTCAGGATGCTGCTTCTAAGTCAATAAGCTATGAGGACAAAAAACAAGAAACAAAATAAGCTATTTAGAAATTTGATGCCACATGACACTGTAAACCGCCATATTTAAAGATCAAAACAATTGATTAAACATAAATACGCACGAGATTGCAAAGTACAACACGTAATCAATGCTAATATGTGCTAAGCTAAGTTGTGATATTTCAAAATAAAAATGAAATGATCATGATTTCATCTGTTTTTTTCTGTACATGTCTCCCTTTAAACTCAAAATACATCCAAAGAAAAATTAGATCTTCAAACTGCCACTATTCAATTTTTTGACATTTAAATGTATGTTTTTGTACATTAGAGTGACCGAAAGATGCTTCTGATCCTGACAGAGAAGAGATGCATCCCACAGATTGTAACAGGAAAAAAATACTACGTGTTGAGGGCTGGTGTATTCTGCTGGCTTCTGCTGGCTTCACAAAAGAGCTGGTTGATTTACCGATCACCTAAACTGTGAAGTCTGATGTAAACAGGGGCAAAATGTTTTACTTCATGGAGCAAATGTGGTCTGGATGTGAACTCATACATCACCTTCTCGTGTGCCAACTCCTTCCCAGTTTTATTGCAACGCTAACAGCAAAACAGGCCACTGTCTCAGCTTTCAGCAGACGATATTTATTTCAGGCAATCTGTGTGCCACAAATAGCTCCGGTCTTAGAACTTCCAAAGAAAAACGTTTGGACTTAATTTAAAATATATCCAGAAATGTGGGCATATTTGCCGTAAATGCAAACACAGCATCCTTTTGGTGCAGACACATTTTTTTGTTTTGCTTTTTTTCTGCTCAGTAGCACAATTTTAGGTGCAGATCTTACTTTCCCTTTCAGCTTATGTGAAAATTAAAACCGACATGTGTGTGTGTGCGCACACTCGTGTGTGTAAGTGTGAGGGAAATCAATGGTCTTCCTCTCCTCCCCTAACACTGCCTAAACAGAATCAAGCTTAAACAAAGAGACGCTGCCAAGAAAAGACCTCAAGATTCATTGGAAACCAAAAAAAAAAACACAAAAAAAACACACACTCTCAAATTTAACATCTGCCCTTGGCATATAAGTAATTTTAACTGAATAATGAGATTTAATATATTTTTTAAGATTACGTTCCACTATAAAATTTAAGACAATGAAGTCAAGTTGTGCTGACTCTGTGCTCTGTTTTATCTACAGACTCTTTAAACTTCTTATAAAACCTGTAAAAATTACAGCCATTTAGAGCAAAGCAGCATTTAAAAGGCATTTCACACAATAATGAATCTATAAACAAGACCACTTTAAAGAAGATGACAGCACTTTGCAGAATATACATGATGTCATCTGCACAAATGGAAAAGGAAAGTCACTTTAAACAATTTCACGTCCTCCTCCCTTTTCCTGCTCTCCCACAGAGAGTAACAGTTTTAATTCATCTATAAAATCTAAACCAGTGAGAATGAAAGTAAATCTCTATTTTGAGAAACTATGGTGATAATTTCTCTTTGTCCACTGTGGCGGAGTCATAGAGACTGTGAAAACAGCTGAGTCTTCCAGAGTTTAATGCAATCAGCAGCTTTTACACTCAGTGACCTCACAGCTCATCAAGGCTAAAAGAGCCTTTGCCAGATCACTGGTGAAGAACTGAAGGAATCACGTGTGTCAAAAATTATGCTATCAAATAACCAGTCTCTTTAAAAATGTAAAATTAAGACATAGCAAAAAACGTTCAAAAACCATCACAGATTTTGATTTAAAATCACCGCGTTCAACTGAAACATTTGTTTCTGATGGGTGAACTTATCTTTGCCTTGAGGTTGGAAGACCTGCTTCCCATCACCCTAATCTTTAGCTGCCTCCACAGATTCTCAAACATACTGACGTTGGGACCGCAAATGTTCAAATTACCTCCACTAAGAAGAAACATGTTGGTACGATTGAATATTTAAAGCTAAATCTCCCAGGAAAGTTACTGACTTTAGGGTCTAAGACTCTATTTACTCTGGTTATTCAGGCTGTAATGAAAACTCTGAAAAACAACAGAAGATCTGAGTAATATTTTGATTTTTTTTGTTTGTGCAAACAGGGTAAAGTTGTGTCCCAGACTATGTTTTTGCCTGCAGCCCCTCACCGTCACCCTCTCTCTGCGGCTCCAGCTTACGTAAGTCAATCCTTACTCCACTGTCACTGTCTTGCTCAGTGGCTGGTTGAGTTCAACCCGCCCAGTTGCCTTGCTTTTCTCCCCTCCGAGTCTGAACTGGTATTGCCTCCATATAATATTTCTTCACATCTCAGGTGGAGCCAGATGAGAGGAATTCCACCTTGGCAAAAAGAGGCACTCCGACGGATGAACGATCAAGAGCCGTGTTTGTAATTAATCCCACAGCTTGCCCTCTTCCTTCAATAAGCGGCCCTGAGAGCATGCGGGGCCTTCGTTATAATTACACTGGACACTGACAGCTCTGGGTCCATTGAGGCCTGACGGAGCAAAGCTGGGGTAAAAGCGGATCTTTAGAAGACAGAACTAAATACGAAGTGCACATAATTCTCCCCTCAAAATGCTGCAGCACTTTTCTTCCGCGGTCCTTCCGCTGATTTACTGATACAGCAGTAGTAGAAAAGGCACATTGTAGTCGCTCAGCATCAAAGCAATGACATGTCTGTGAAATTCAAGACAAACTCAGAATGAGTACATCTCGAGAAGCTTCTTATCATAGCCTAGCTACAGTGCTGCCACTTATGGGACAATACTGTAATTGTGCCAGAAAGCCCAAATCCCTGAACCCCTAAATCCTCTGCTCTGTCTTTTTTGGGTTCACTATCAGCCCACAGCAGGGGGGGGGGGGATTACCGACTGGGAACCAGACGAGAAGCAGAAACCTAAATAACTTTACTTTGTTTAGATATGTCAAAATATTTGTTGCCCCCAATCAAAAACTGTGGTACATGCATGGATAATGTTCATCCTGGTTGTTACTTTCATAAAGATACTAGCTTCCTCCTTTAACCTTATGCCTTTAAAACATTTTCTTTCTCCGACCTAAAACATCAGCAGCATCCTGCTTCTTATTACAAAGTTACACATCCAGATTTTTTTCTTCATCCGGCGTCACCCCTTACCCAGTGCACCAGTTTTCATTTTGCAATCATCTTTTCCTCCATCGGAGACCGAGAGAATAAATTATGATCTCTTGCTGGCCTGAGTGAGATCAGAGGAAGGAAAGGGAAACGAGGGCTGAGCTTACACACGTTCAGGACAAACTGTAACTCTCCATGTTGTCTCTGGGTCAAAAGACCCATCTGGCTGCAGATTTAGTGACTCTGCTTCAATAGAGCTCTGTTTATACAAGTAGCTAGGTTTACACTGGCAAAGTGGAGGGTTCATACAAAACACATTATCCGACAATAATCCTTTTCGGTCTTTTGTAAATAGGATGTAATAAAGAGTGACGTCCAACGTGGCCGATCATTTCGAAAGCGGTCAGAGAGTCCAAGTCCATTTTGTGTGATTCAGAACCAGATCGTCTCACCTCCACAAGTGTGAACTCAGACCTTTCACTGAATTTCCTATTCAGACAATGCTCCCAAAGGAGAGCCGCCATTCACTGCCGGATCATAATGAAGCTGAAGTGGTATTTTCTTCAGCTCCATAAATGCGTAAGACGAGAAGTATATGTCTTCTGCTGGATGTCATTATCCAAATTAGTGTGGGTGCATTTCAGCATTTGGACTGAAACTTTAACCCAGATTTATTATATTAGGGGGTTTCCTGTGCATGCAGACTTTGTGACAACACTACTAAATTATGTTCCCATTCAGGCAGTCCCATTACTGATTAGTCTGCTGAAAACTTTCTTTATTGGTATTATATTTAATCAATAAATGGCCAGAAAGCAGCCGTAGCTGAGCCTGCAAATTAAACTGTCATTTTCTGCAACAAACTAAAATCCTGACTTGGAAAACCCTTCAGCCTTTTATTTTACTGTTTTTTTGAATAAAATGATAATAAATAAAGTGAATAAAATGTCCTTTGTGGTTCTGTAAGGATATAAAAATGTTCAAGCTGCATGAAAAACAACAACAAATACAAGAAATGTGAATTGTAAAACGAGAATATGTCACGTTTAAAATGTTCAACTCCATCTCAAACAATAGCTTACAATAAACCAGCTCAGTTATCATTTACACAGTTATATGTTCAGCACTTTCCACATAAAGTTAATAATCTAAAGAATTAAATTAAAATGACTACTGCTTTAGTAAATTTTGAGACCGGCTCAAAATCCAGTAAACTAATGGACAGTCAATGACTCTGTCAAACTAAAATCTTTAAAATTACATTTTCCCTGCACTATGTTTATATTTAGATGGGTATGATTTCTCAAATTGTCTTTGTTAAATTTCACAGTAACATTGCAGTTTAATGCTCAGGCAGGTTTTGAAGAGTGCAGAAAGTACATGGAGTCTCCTATCTTCTCAATTCCTCTCCTTTTACAGAAAACTACCAACAGTATCTGTTCATTTTTGCTACTTCTTTGCAACTTGTTAAATAACCTTCTACCCTTCATGTCCACCAATATTTATAGCAAGTAGCTTTATGTTTTATCGTTTTCATTGTATAGTTTGGAAGAAAAATAAATGCTGTCTGCAGAAAGCTGGTAGTAATTTTGACGCTGGAGAAAAACAAAGCAAAGTGATGTTTTTCTTTTTTTAACCAAAAAAAAGAAGAAAAAAAGACATAAGTGTCAGTGAGAATAGAACTGGTCTCATCTTCCACTTAGGTGGACTTAGTATTTTTTCAAATTCTTCCTAATCAAATTATTTTTCTGTTTGAGGATTGTGTAAACTGCACTGCTTCATGAATCCTCTCAGAGTGTCGTGAATCACATTCATTACTGCTGTGACTCACTAATTTGAGTTCACAGCCTTTATAAGCCTTGACTGACTAGAGTCATGTGCGATGCAGTCATTGTGTGATTCATGTGTTTTTCTATATGCACTAGATGAATCTATGTGTCTCAAGGGAAGCTGGTGTTTTTAGAGCCTCAGAAATCTGCAAGTTTGCCTCATACAAGGCCCTCACTGTGAGATCAACATGAACAGAGTGGACGATAAACACCTGAAGAAGCGCGCGCACGCACGCACGCACACACACACACACACACACACACACACACACACACACACACACACACACACACACACACACACACACACACACGCGCATCAAAAACACACACACGTGCAGACACCCTCTCTGGACTGGGATTACAGCCGTGATCGAGGTGAAGGAGCCAACATGTGCATTCAGACTGTGGTCCAGTGAAAACACCAGAGCTGGTTTGTCCTGATGGGGCCAAACAACTCTGATGGTTGGCCCCATCCGCAGTTGCAGGTTTAGAGTCCAGTTCTAAATCTGGACCTGCAGGTTCAGAGTTGTCCTCCATAGTTGATGATTTCAACCTGCTGAGCCTCACTAGTCCTCCTGTCAGTAGCAACAGACTGAAGGGATGTTGCAAAATCACTGATTGGACAAGTTTAATAGCATAAAGCAACAGATTGACATGGTGACTTTGTGTGGAAAGGATAATCCCAACGAAAACGGTAGCAAAACTCCCAAATTATAAACCCTGGGTCACTAAACAACTGAAGGAAAACAAGACTATGAAAATTTTATTTACTGATTAATTTTTTTACTTAGTGATGTCAGTCATCAACTAATTTGTTGTCCACACTTCAAAACACAGCAATTATTTAAACAAGTTGACTGAAAAGGTGCAGGCACAAGGGTTATAGTTATGGCTGCCCTTTATGTCAAGTTTAATTAAGTTATGCCTTCATAAATAGTTACAAATATGAAAAAACCCAAAACACATAACTTCTTACTACACTGAAACATAAGGAAATAAAATAATCCAAAGTCAAAACAGATGCAACACAATTTGAAGTTATGTTTCTTTATAGCCATCAAATATTTTCTTCCTGATCCATTTTTTGAAAACCCACAATTAAGTAAACTCTTGTAAGTCCATGCTTTCATTATTCCATGATTTAATTAAAATGACAGCAAAATATTTTCTTTTTATCCCTTTTTTTGTAGCTTGTTGTTTTGTGAAGTTAAAAACTTGTTGTAAATCAGATTTGTATTCATACAATGTAAAACAAAATCTTTACAACCAAATTGGCAGTAAATTTAATTTTGCTCTATTTACATTATTTTGTAATAAACCAAATCAGAAAATTTCATGGAAGCCGATTAAACAGTGTATTTGTAGGTTGATAGTAAGCAGCTTTATTAATAACCCGTAATAAACCGTATGACCCGCTTCGTTGTTGCTTTGTGTGTGGATCCCCGTGTTTCCACACAATATGGGTGAATATGTGACTCCAGAAGTGGAAAAAAAGGAAATGCATCATGTCAACTCTGATCCACCCTTACTTAAAACTATTTATCAATTTTACCAATTCTAATTCATTTTTAGCATTTATCTGTTTATTGCACTTTTTAAAGCTGTTTTTATGCAGCTATGTCTGCGTTTATATGTACTGCTGCTGCGCTCTTCACATTTTTAATTGCTCTTAGGGGATAAATAAAGTTTAATTTAATTGAATTGAATTGAACATCAAGACTCTCAAAAATTAAACCCAAAACGTCCAGACACATAAGCACATTACTTTTTGGCTCTAGAGTGGAACAAGCAAGTTTAAAAAAAAACTGTAGAGAGTCTGATCTCACTAAAGCCTGATAAATAAACCTGCAAATATCAATTAGTTAGCAGATATTTAAATGTTTAACATGCTAAAACACAGCGTTTCAAATAAACATAAAGAAATATCCATGAACAGCTACACTGTTGGGTGTTTTGTAATATCATAGCGATTGATTTTTCTCATAAAGTCGTCAAAATGAAAGGGACACGTGGAAAAACATGGTTGCATGATACCAAGATCCATCACCTTGGTCTACATACAAACCACATTAAAACACGGTGATGGCAGCACAGCGATGATGGCAGCACCACAGTGACAGCAGCGGTGACAACAGCACCGCGGTGACAGCAGCACCATATTCAGACACAGAGAAGGAGGTCATAGTTCACGAGGAAACAGATGGAGCTAAACACAGGGCTATCTATGAAGGTAACGAACTCCAATGACATATTTTTCCTCAAACTGCACTTTTTTCAAATACACTTAAGTTTGTGATTGTATTTTATAAGATGCAAAAACATTCATTAAATACTTCATTACTAACCGCTACAAACGTGGAAAATCAACCTCTTTGGTCATCTAGTCTTGCTTCCATTGTTCTCACTTCCAAAACGGCCAATATTTTGTTCTGTTTTTACGCTTGGACACTAAAACAAAAGAAGTAGCCACAGCCATGACCTCAGGAAAAGCTCAACTACCAGCAAAGAGCTTCTTGGTTGGTGGGAAACTGAACCTGAAGCCAGAGGGTTGGAGGGCAAGAGGCCATAAAAGATGTTGTCACAACAAGACGGCTGTGATGTGGTGGTCTGTTTGCGCTTAAGTGTACTCTGGCTGGGAGAAGGTTTGTAGTTCAGGTTCATAAAATCCCCACCCATGGAGCCACAACACAGAGGTCCTTCTGATGTGGCTCTGCACGTGTTTATGAACTTATTACATCGACAAAAGAACTACAATAACCACAGGCCAATCTAAGAAAATTATTGTATGTTTTATTTTTCTGCTCTAGTTATCACTAAGCAGGCGGGCAGCGGCAGCAGTAAAGGGAGAGGTTACAGCGTGGCACAGGAAACTTTTGCAACTGACTGATGTAAGCGTATGAAAAAGGGAGTCTGTGTCTAATTTGACAAATTAGAAATTCTGGGTAGCTATATATAACATGAATATTTATGGTTTATGTGGAATTCTTAAAAATATCAACTTATCTAAATGTTTTTGCAACCCTTAAACCAGACAACTAATATTTCTGTCCGGCTAAGGAATTAATCAAACTGAACCACATTTCCAAACCCTGAATTAAAAGTAAGTTAGTTGCTTATAAAAGTGCATCATCAATCTAAATTTTGTCGCTGAAATCCAAGTTTTGCTCTGCTGTTTGCAATTTTAGTCAATTCTTATTTTAAGAACTTTATTGTAGCTTTTTTTTGTTTTTTGACTGTCAGCCATGATCTGTCATTAATTATTTAGATTCAGAGCAGAGGAGATGTCCCACTGTGAAAAATCAACTGGCTTTACTACTATTTTAAAACAAAGTCAAAATGGTTACAGTGTTGAGATTTTAAGCTCTCTTTGGCCTGTTCAATGTTGTTGCCAAGTGACCAAGTGACCATACCTTAATGCCTCTGGATTTTTGCTTCAATTTTTGGTCAAGGCTGATCAAGCTAAAGAAAAAAAAAGATTGATTTGCTGCCACAAGTCACCTTCTCTGTGCGTTTGTGCTCGAAAGAGTAAGATTAAGTAGCTCTAAATACACATGAGTTCAAACCTGAGTCATATTTAAACTTAAAACAAAAAACAAGAAACGGGTTTTTACCACTGAAGGAAAAATGCACTGGACAAAGGAGGAAACTTTTCTACAGTAGCCTGATTTATAATTCAGCAGCAGGAGCCAGTATGTACCTCATGTTGTGATTTAAGACATTCACGGTTGTCGGAGGGATTTCCAGCTTTCAGATTAGGTCCTTTGAGCTCATCAGCTGCAGGGAATCTACCTGCTGTAACAACGCTGCCGTTGTCCCAAAAACGACGTTCAAATATGGTTCCTTACCGTCTCGCAGTCCAACTAAGAACAGTGATGCTGTGTTAATATGTGGCACCTACATCCTGCAAAACTATGGTGTATTTATGCCTGGTTAGAAATGGTCATGAGATGAAAGAAGGGAGCAGATGGAGTTAATGCAGTTTTAATGAAGGAGGTACATTCCACACCTTCACTCATGGAGAGGATTTAAAAAGCTAAAAAAAAGTATTTTTAAAAAGGTTTTTCTTTATAACTACAAAATTTGTCTCTGGGTCACTTAGTTTGATCATTAGCAGGACAAAAAAAGGAGATAACATCTTTCCTCTTATTGCTCATGATGGGGCAATCTGTCAGGCGGCACATCGGTCCACTCAGGCATCAAGCAGCAAGAGGAAAAGCCTTCGTTTTTACTCCTGTGTCCGTGTGTTTGTGTGCGTGTCTATTGCCATGCTTTCAAGTTTCGTGCAGCGCTGGGTGCGTGCCTCGTTTCCCTCCGACTGCAGGAAAAGCAGTTTTCTGTGTTCTCTCACTGGAAGTCTTGCGAAATCGTAAATAAATCAGTAAGCAGAAGAGACATTTCCAGCCCGGAGCCCAGATACATAAACCTTAACTCAGAATCGAGGCTAAGGGTGCATGAAACTTTAACGAAGGTCTGGTGAAAGGACTGCGCAGCTGTACTTCCTTAGATTTACAGGCTTTTATTTTGGATTAGAAGTTAATGGGAGATGCTCAGCAATGAGGTAAAGAAGAACCTAAATAAGAAAAGGGAAGGAAAATATGTTTTTATAATTTGCCTGAAAGATGATCTCAACATTTTGTTCTTGTCTCCTTAAATGAACAAAATGAAGAAAGAAAATTATAGTTGGGCTGCATCAATGTTACACCTGAAAAAATAAACTTTATGTATTATTGGAGTAAAATATAGTCATTTTCACAGTAACATGTGTCAATTTAAATATCTCTCCCAATAAGTATGACGTAAAAGTACCGTATTTTCCACACTATAAGGCGCACCGGATTATAAGGCGCATAGAATAGATGCTATAGTAGAGGCTGGAGTTACATTATGCATCCACTAGATGGAGCTGCACTAAAGGATGAATGTCTAAAGCCACTTTGTTGACATAAAGAATGTGAACAAAACAGTCCGACTCTGGTTGGCGAGGAGAGCCTTCCGCGACTGGGCCGGAGCTTAGCTGGACGATGGTCACCCTTCTCCGTTGGCGCACAGAATGTTCATGGAGAACATGGTGCTAAATGACCTGCAGATGACCTGATTATAGACGGTCGGTAGGTCAGTCAAACTTTATTAACAAACCAGCGTTCTGACAACTACCCCAGCATGCACCGTGCGCTTCTTCTTCTATGGGGGAAAATGAAATCGACAGCTGCTTACTGTAGTTGCTAGACCTGTTGTGGCTCAATATTGGTCCTTACATAAGGTGCACCGGGTTATAAAGCGCACTGTCGGCTTTTGAGGAAATTGAAGGTTTTTAGGTGCACCTTATAGTGTGGAAAATACGATGAACCTCAACACATTTTTGTCAAATTACCACAAATTGTAATGTGTTTTGTTTGTATTTTAACTGAGGGCAAAAATTTACTTTCACATATTCATGAAAAACATTTTGTGTGTCGCAAAACCCCCTGAACACAACGCTGCATACAAAGGCAGCCTCACGTTTCAGATAAGAAATGTGTAATTTTTCGTTTTGGTTCCCACTAAGCCACAACTTTATGTTGTTCTGTCACATAAAATCTTAATGTTTGATTAATGCTTTGTGGTATTTTTCCAGTGTAGGTCCCAGAGAACAGTACATATCTATAGGATAGAGTTCCCGCCTTCACATATCTGAATATTTTAGAGTAACTACTTTCTAATGACAAAATAAAACAGAGAAGAAAGAAGAGAAGAAGAAAAATTATATAATTTTTTTTATTTTTACGACTGGCTGACACTTATGTGTGTTGCTTAATGGAGGTAATGTTCCTCTGGGCTAGCCAGCACAGGGTGACTGGGCCTGACACCTTTCAGTGTAATCTCATCTCTCGTCCTGGTTTGTCTCAACTTTGACTGTTCCCAGTTTGCGCTGGTTGTCCATTTAAATAACTCAGCATGTGAGCTGCGTGCTGAATATTTTCTTCTCAAACATGTGAGAGAAAGCCTGAGCGTGCAACAACACCTCACATCAGAATCAACCGAATCAAGAAAGAATAACCTAGACTACGGAACACCTGCTAATCCAAACGCACAGGATGTCTGGGAATGTGGCTGGAAGCAGCAGAGCTGGACTTAGAAGTGATGAAGTTCTGCGTTGTTACTCTGACGGTGCAGATCGGTGTGGTCTAGCAGCGGTTAGAGCTGAGGTCATCTCCTCAGACCTCAGGGTGGAGTTGCTCCACACTCAGCTACTAAAACCTGCAGCCACTAAAGCAACTAATCACACAGAACAGCTGCATCCCTCACTGTATATAAATCCTCGACGCCTCGCTCTCCCACCCACACGCTGACTCTGGCAAACGCATACTGTACGCCTGCCTCCATGCACCACCACTCTTCCTTTACAAACAGCAAGCTGCAGCTGACTGATGTTTGAAGCGCGGGGTTTTAGCGTGCAGGCCTGAGATAAGCTGCTCTGAGCTGTGAAAACACAGATTACATTTCTCCAGCTTATTACTGACGGCGCCTCTGCCTCGCGGTCATGTCGTAATTGTGACCCAAAAACCGCAGCCTCCGCTCGGCGGCGAGATATGAGTAGATGGGGTACCACCCCCCCCAACCCACCACCCCCACAGTTCCTCCTCTCAAACCTGTAAAGATTTGACAGCCGTGCTAATTTAACCCCCATACGTTTCTCGAACGGCAACCTCCTCCTGCGATAAGCTGCCACCATATTTCTTTCGAGTGCTTTTGGTCGATAAATCAGAATCCGAACCAGCGTATTAAGTGCTGCCTCTGTAAAGTGTCATCTTCACACTTTTCAAAATCTATCAAAATCAGCAGATGGGAGAAAATAAGTTAAAAATGTTAACCTAATAAATTTACAGACACAACTGCTGAGAGTGCAATCACCCTTCTTCCCTTTCCTGAGGCATTTCGAGTCAGCTCTAATGTAGTAATGCTGCTTCTAAGGACTAAATTTGATATTCTCATCACAAAATTACCTCTAAATGAGGAACAATTTTGATATTTGTGTTAAATGTGGCATAAGCTGAGATATCCCAACTGAAAACTAGCATTTACTTTCTTGGTATGCCAAAGCCAAACAGGCATACATTAAATCCCTGTTTCTGGCATGCAATGAAAGTGCTTCCATCTGCAAATACTTAGCCCCTTTTTTTCCCCTTTTGGCTCAATCAGAGATAAAGAGCATTGTGTTCCAGGTCCAGAAGTAAGACAATATTTCCCAAACCTCATAGAAAACAATTAAGACCCAGTAATTACACCAGTGACCTGGAATTCCAGCCAAGTTCAGAGTTTGGGGTGAGAGAGAAAGGGGAAAGAAGGCAAATGTGAAAGATGCCTGCCTCTTAGACTGCTATTTTACGCTGTTACTTTTGTCCGTCAGTAATTATGTGATGTAATCTTTGAAACTTAGAGCCTCTCGTTCTGTGCATGACGGGTAAAAAAAACAAAAAAAAACTGCTGCCATAGTCAAAGCAAACTCTTGTCTGTATAACCTGTTTCTGCAGTCCTGCTCTGATTGTGCAGACGAACAATCCAAAACCGAAACAGAGACATGTCATATTTAACAGACCGGACCAGTGGAGTTACGGGTGCTGACCGGCACGGAGGGGGTGAGAGTTTCCTCTCACACCTTTAAGGTGTGAAAAAGCATTCAACTCTGATCTGAAACGCAGGCATCTAATTCTCATGCAGTCTGAACTGATGCTGGATATATTGTAACTGCCCATCATTGAGCCACTCTCAGAGAAAAGCTCAGCCTGAAAACACAAAAGTTACAAAAGGCAGAGACACAACTTGTCACATTGTTTATAAAGTCTGGGATTGACTGGCGACATGTCCAGGGTGTAACCCACCTCTCACCCAATGACTGCTGGAGATGAACCCTTGAGGCCCTGCAGGGATGAGCGGAGACAGATGACGGATGAATGAACATTAAAGTTCACTAAAGGACTGAAATACAATGGCTACACTAGCAGTGCCTTGAAGAAGCTGGTCCTTCACAGATTTCTCCTGCTTTTGCTTTTCTTTTGTCACTTTGTCCGTTTTTTGTTTGCGGTTTATTTTTCCAGTTTACTTTGATGAGCTGCTTCAGCTCATTAAAGTAATTGTACTTGGATTGCTGGCGTTTGTGACAACCGGCAGTGAGTTTTTACATAGCTGTGGACAAATTTTGGGCCCCAATTATTTGCAGAACTGTTCTAATTTGGAAACGGAGAAGGAGTTTTCGATCATAAACGTTCTGTTAAAGATCAAGCTGCAGAATCTCAATTGGTTTTAATTCCAGACTTTGATTAGGACCCTACTTTACTTTTAACCTTTCAGAGAGAAAAAACTTGCTGGTGTGCTTTGAATCATTGTCTTGTTACATAATTTAAGTGCAGATGAGTTTACGGTCACAAACCAATTATTGGACTTTCATAAGGCGCAAAATGTCCTAAAGTAGCAGCGCAGCCCCACACCAACATGCAATGTTCCTTTTCTTAAATGTTACATTAGTTTTACACCAGAGATTATTTAATGAATAAAAAAGGTGTACCTAGGTAGGTACTGTAAAAAAAATAAAAAAAATATTAGTCAGAAAACTGAGATCTTAAAAGTACACAAAATTGAAATCATTAATTCATAAGATGAATTCGTACCTTTCGACATCGAGGCAGGGGAGATTCTTATGACTTTTTAAAAATCAGATGCACTCCAAGTCTTAAGAGGTGCTCGCTCTCATCTACACTGGTTTTCTGAAGACGTGATTTCAAATTTACACCCACTGAACTGCAAGCTTTTACTTTCACTCAGCAATGCTACGGTTTCAGACTTTAAGCTGGGTCTGGCCTCCAGGTTCGCCCCGGTGGCAGCGGCCCTTTGTTTCTCCTTAAGTAGCAGAACCAGACAGACAGCAGTGGGGTATCAGGTTCTCTGCTGGCACGAGGTTCTGCTCACGAGGCAGGAGCACAACAAAGTGCCGATGGCCCTGGATGGCATCCACAGTGCAGAGGAGTAAAAGCCCCGTGAATGGGAGCTGTCACTGCTACTCAGCAGCGTCTCTGATCTGAGCCACCCGGAACGACGCTCTGATAAGTGGCTAATCCTAGCATCCCCCGCTGGCTCGGTAGACCCCCACTGCCATGACAACCCAGGGGGGGATATGGGGTGAATCTCCTCTAGCAACAACTTAATTGGATAATTTCCTCCCAGTTTCACTCTGTGTGTTTTCTCCTTTTGTTAAGTAAAGTCTGCGCTGTCTGACTGAGAATGTGTGTTTTTCGCCTTCAGAGAGTGGGGAGGGTTTAAATCAGGCGGTGCATTTGGGTGGTTTCGGCGTGTGCGAGTTTAAGCAAGCGGGGAGAAGTGGAGATGTTTTTCTTAAACTGCAGCCGCGCTGCAGCAGACCGCAGACCAGAGGGAGGGTTCACCTGGGAGAGCCAGCGTAAAAGAAGTACAGCCTCTGTTTTCATCGCCACAAAAAAGTGACCACTTTAACCACTGTAAACATTTATTGTCCTTTGTCATGCATGGTCTGACAATTTATGTTACACCCATTCAAGCTCCGGGTCACGACATAAACAGATGCCCCACCCTCCTCCCCAGACGGCCGAGACCTGCAGACTAGTGCCAGGGAAAGTCATTATGCTCTATGTGTGTGTGTGTGTGTGTGTGTGTGTGTGAGAGAGCTGAGAAATGAAAACAGTTCTGGGAGCATGGCACTTTAAGAAGATGAAGAGTTGGTTCCAGCTGGATCATAAAAAATGAAAACCACAGAGTAGAATAAGCCTTGACGGGCTAAATTTACTGCTGGAATAAAGACATTACAGCTGATTAACAGAACCGAGGTATTTGACTCGCCCCGAGGAGGCCACAGCCTCTTATTTCGTAACTTCATTTAAGGGACAGAGGCTGCCTTATATAAGCTTAATGGAAATCACTCCTGTTTGAAAGTATTACTTGCACAAGCGCAGCGGAGGGCACATACAGTACGCTGGCTACGAGGCTTTAATGAAAAAAGAGGAATAAGGACGGATGAGTCAGCCAGATGAGAAAGAGAAGGGAAAATGAAAACAGTAAAAGAAAAAAAAGGTCCACGTGTTCTCTCCCGTCCTTTGTTAATCATGTCCATATTCCCCCCAAAAAAATCCTCCTTTAGTCATCGCCTACCTTCTCCACAAGCGGTGCCGCTGAATCCTGGACAGCATTTCCACTCGAGTGAGGTCACGGTGCGGTACACCACCTTGTAAGATGGTCTCACTACTGTCTTATAGCTGAAAAACACACAAAACGGATAAGTGTGATTAGAATCAACTGTTTACTCACATTTTATTGATTTCTATGCATCTGGGCCACCTGTCAAAATTATACTTACATATTTTGTTCAAAGTCTTTCACGTGAGAAGAGTAAACCGTGAGTTAATCATAAATGACTCAACCTATTACTCGTATAGATGCACCAATAAACAAATACTGACAAAAGTGTGTTGACGTTTAGCTTGATCAGCCAGTTGGAAACGTAAAAATTAGGTCTTCTTCCTATTGATGAACATACCGTATCTTCACTCCAACTTATGATAACAGCAGCGCTGTTCGTAGCGGACTCTGTTGCAAAGTAAAGAAGATTTAAAGTTGACTATTTTTGGTATCCTTTAGATGTAGAAAATTACCGTAAGTTAGACGAAGCAGAGCAATGTTGGGCGCAATTTAAGAGGAAGGCGTCATAGTCGGACATCAGCAGGCCTAATCTGTTTAAAATCAAAAACTGGGGGTAAAATTGTGATAAGTGCATCTCTATAAAAAATGTGTATTGAGGAGTAGGGCTGCTGTACAGATAGTGTGTTATGAATGTCCCCATTACAAATGCAGATATTCATAAAACAGAAGACTTTAGAAGGTAACTCATCATTTCACACACAAGAGTTATTAGTTTTTTCTTGGAGAATATCTCCGACATTTATTCCTCGACTCCAGTCAGATGCCGCTAAAATGTTTTACTAAGTGTCTGGTTGCTCTCATCACTGCCTAAATCAGGTTTTTCCATCTATATCGACCTACAATTATCTGTTCTTTTATAAACCTGTATACAAAACAGATAGCAGTAGAGCTGAATTGTAATTCTATGCTTTTCACATTCACATGGAGAGAAGGTCTGGGTTCCCCACTTCTTTTTGTATTGTGTGGCACAATCTGGTCCTTCAAACAAAGACTTCTTAAGAGCACTTTTGAAGCAAAAGGATTTGAACTGTCTCAACCCCCCCTCCCCACTCCCCACACGCACACACACCAAAATGTCACTGAATTAAAATGTAAAAGATTTAGTTGGCTTTAATGTGACTGAAAGGTGAAAAGATGTTCACTAAAACATGTAAAGTGGGGTGGAAAGTTGGTGAGAGTCACCAGAAACAATGGTAAGATTATAACTCCATTATCTGCGTCAGGAAGAAGATGCTCTATTGGGCGTCTGAATGGCTAAAATCTAGTCAGACAGAAAACACGTTGACCAATTAACTCACAACGAGGAAGTTCAAATCAGCGTGATAGAAATTTAGCAGATATAGAAACCATACAATTTCACAGCAAACTGTTGTAAGCAGGTCAACATTGTGTTTCTATGAAAAGTTACTTAAAAGGCCAGTGGAAGCCTTTTAATTTTCATACATGACAAATAAAGACATGTTTAGAAAGTACGCTCCTGAACTTGGCAGGTCTCGTAGTTGTTTGAAAATCATCCTGACTGACAGTCGATTCCTCAAATGAGCTGAGAAGATGGATTAGCTAGTTCCTTAATTTTCCCTCCAGCTCATGGTGAAATGGCATCTTTCCACTGCAGGTGAGGAAACCATTACCAGTAAATACTTCACAAAACCTAATTTCCAAAACCCCAAACTAACCCTGTAAAGCAGATAACAGGAAACCTGGACAAAGTACTACAAAGCTGCTCTGTTGTGTCCTATTTGAGCTCTCAGCCCCTATGTAACACTGTGCATTTGTAGTAGCTGTAAAAATGCATGAACTAAATAATTACTGAGTTGTGTCTGCTTTCAAATAGATGAAGATAAAGGGTTTCTGATGGTGTTGCGGAGCGGACCTCTCACCTGCCTCCTGAGCATCCCTGCGGCCAGCGGCAGGTCTGGTAGACCCGCTGGAGGATCGTCCCGTTCTGCACCTGGCAGGTCACTGTCTTGGTTACTGTGTGAGGACACCAGTTCCTGCAGAAACACGCAGGCAAGTCAAACAGAGGTACAAACTGTAAATAAGGGCAGAATGAGCATTCACCACTTCACAATTTTCCCAATGAGTGCATTGAGGGCTGTATTTACACTGACGTTGGTCCTCTATCAATGCACATCCGTTTGCGCTGAGGTCTCAGAGGAGGCAGAGTTTCTCTGGAGTGGATTTTTAACACGGGTTACAGCCGGGTCACGAGTTCACCGCCTTCCCATAGACGGCTTCTGAGACATTTACTGGAACTCACTGTTGCTACTGAGAAACTAAACCATGCAGATGATTTAGAGGCCATGTGATTACAGCGAGTACCCAAAACATAAAGTGATACTTTTTTTTTTAATGTAGCAGTCTTAAAAAGACATCTGGTTGTATAAAAGATATAAAACACTGAGAATTAACAGGTTTTTTTAGTTAAATCCTGCCTGAAAGCCCTTTTTAAGAGGAGCAAAACGTCTCTTCCTGATAGACTCCGAGAAACATTTAGCTTTAAAGCCAACATTTGAACCCATCTCTCTAATCACAAACCACATGGCATTCATTTATGAGAACTTGGGAAAGCTGCTGAACGACAAGCTGTTAGAGAAATAAGGGAACAATTAGCATGATCAGTTTTTGCACAATCGATGGATGTATAGAGGGAAGCTGCAGAAACCACAGAGCAGACCGTGCAGCCGTCAGCGCAAAGACCAAGCTTCGTGTGTTCTGCTGCCAGGGAGCATCCAGGACGAATGGGCTGCTCTGTTTGTCAATATGTTCGGCCATATGCTTGTATGCATCCGAGATGGTTTACATTAACGAAAACTGCTGAAGGCAAAGGATGTGACGCTGCTCCCTTTAACAACCCCCACATGCTCTACTGGCCACACACACACACACACACACACACACACACACACACACACACACACACACACACACACACACACACACACACACACCACGCAAGCTGACTGATGTTCTGGTTCTGCTCAATTAGTTTGACTTTTGACATGAAGATACATTTTTCTCATTTTTCTATCAATTCTGAAGTCATTTTGTCTTCTTCCCACTCAAGCAGCATTTATAAAACTTTTGAAGGAGAATTACTTTTCCAAATGAATCTAAATAAATACAATTTTTATTAAAAAAAATAATTTAAAACTAAATCTGAATTCTTGTCCCACATTACACACATACACGTCTAGGTTTAATACATCTTGATCCATTCATCCTTTAAAGAGACCCTAAATTATCATTACAATACAACTACTGATACTGATAGAAAATATATGCCTTTAAAAAACATTTCCCAGGTAGAGGAAATTATATTCACACAGTAAGACGAGGTCCCGACCCAACAGATAAACGTCTGAGTTTCCCAGGCCGACAGAAGGTTTCACCTGGGAACGACACAGACGGTTCCCGCGGGTTACATGGAGGAAACTGGGGGAAGGGTTTATGGTCTCCCCGTTTTCCTTCTCTTTACATGTACGCTGTAGGTAAAAAGGAAATTCCCACAGCTTTTGCTCCAATAAATGAAACAAGGCTGGGGTTTGGGATACAGTTCTGAACAGTTGCTTGACTTATATAAACATTAAAGTGGTCTTAAGATGTTAGCATGTGGTTATTTAAAAAATGTTGAGTAAAGATGTGTGAAAAATAATCTAGGGTTAATTAATACATACATTTTTTTATTTCAGTTGTACAAGTTTACACAAAATATTATGCACACAGTTTTTTTTACATTTATTATCCTATTAAATAATACATATTTCGAATAAAAAAATCCCCACTGCCACAGTTAAGTCCCTCTATGCTCTTATAGTCCCTATAAGATGATTGTTTCGCTATACTCAGATTCTTGTTTATCTCTGATCCATCAGACAGGAGTCCGACTTGTGCTGAAAATCTGACATGTACAGCGTGAAAAGGTATCATGAGAGTACAGTCACCAGTGGTGCTCCTGTGTTGCTGACCATCTGATTAGACACACAAACTGTTCAGTAGTCCCAGATCCAGGTGATTACCAAGGCCTCCACCTGAATCTTCTAGAGTTTCAGACACAGCAAATTGGGCTAAATTGGGCTCAAAAGCTCACTTTTCTAAAGCTTTTACTGGCTCTAGTGGCCTTTATTGAGAGTGGTCAGACAGGAACGTAGGTAATGACAGAGAGGGAAGATATGTGGCAAATGTCACCAGGCCAGGACTCGAACCTGTGACGTGTGCTTTACCCCTGCGCCACCCTTTAATTCACTGGATAAATCAAAGAACACTGTCCTCACAGTGCTGCCCATTTTGTCCAGATGACTGTGGGTTTGGTAAAGCAGGTTGTTTGAGAGAGTCTTCAATTCCAGCTCCACAGCAATAAGCAAACTGCAGGCCGTCCTCACATGTGTGAAGATGACAATGGCTATTATCTCAGCTCTTATAGCTGAGAAAAGTTGAATTAATATCGCACTGCTCACAAAGTACAACTTTCTCATAATTCCATTACAAAAAACATATCCTTACCTGCGGTCACTGCAATTGACACATCGCAAACTCATCTTCTCTTCTCCTGAAAGATGCTGAAAACTCCGGCAACAAGGAGCACAGGCGCTCGCTGCACTAAATCCTTCACTCTTAAATGGTTCATAGTCAACACCTTCCCCTTAGTGGAGGCACCCGTGTGTTATGAAGTGTGAAACCCACCAGCACCATGCTGTTTCTCTGGCAAAACACCAAGTGGGCCCTCAGTGAGTATCAGGTCTCAAAGCACACATGGCACACTCTGAATGCTACAGGCCCTAGCTAAATAAATCATCCGCCGTCTCCATCACACGTAGCCACAGCCAAGAGTTAAGAAAGAAATCACAGCTTTGTCCCATCTGCTCCTCAGCGCCACAGACGCCAAGTGACGGAGAAGACAAAACAAAAGGGAAATGAATTCTTATTTCCAATGTATGCAAATGCAGACAGGATGCAAAACAAAGAAAAAGCTTATAAGTACATTGGAGATAAATTGCGTGCCCTCATTTCACCCAGACATGCTGCACACTTGTCTGGGTGGTAGTAAAAACCTGGGAGGAACAACTGCGATGTGAACCGAAATCGAAACGCATATGATTCTCTGGTAGAAAAGCATTTCCATCCAGACATCTATTCTCAACAGCAGGAGAAGACAGAAGAGGGACTAATGTTAATGCAGTGAGGAGAGAATTTTTCTAGATCTCTGTCAGTGGAAAACACTCAGGGGAGAAAGGAGGAGAAAAGACTGATGCAGCAAACGGCCAAAGGAAAGGAGAGGTCGTTTTGTCCGAAAGGTCTCAAAGTCCGACGGGAGCAAAGAAATGAAAAAAAGACAATTACAAAGCAGCGTTGCTCCCATGGGACACAGGGGGAGGCCCAAGATAAATGTGGTGCAACATAAAATGACAAAAAGACAAATAAAGAGTACGAGTCAAGGTGAAATTAATGAGCTCTACATTCCTGGCGCTCTGAAAAAAATAGACCCGACATTAGTTATGTTCAGTCTTTATTTTCGGAGGTGTTAACAAATATTAAGCTAGTTCAGGATACTGTGGTCAGTGTGCAGCATCATCAAAACAGCACACACAGGTCCTCAAAGTCAGAGCTAAGTGACTCTTTCAGCAAAGACAAAGAAGAGTCATTTGTCTTGTCTGTTTTGAGTTTTCTGATTTGGACACCTGAGCTTTCCCTCCGTCTGTTTGTGGGCTTTCTATCGTTTTAAGAATGAGTGTAAACAAAAAAAGGGCCAGACTGACACAAACCACGGAGAGCTGTTCTTTACTGGGTTTTTAACTTGGATGTGGTGATCAGAGATGAAATTATGGCGATAGATCCCTGAGGGAAACCCAGACATCCCTCCATTTAGAAACACTCTGTTGCTCTTTCAGGGAAATCCCAAAGAGTTTCCAGGCCAGAGGGGATGGAGACTCCCTCGGTCTGTCCTGGGGGTCTCCTATCAGTGAGATGTTTCCAGCGAACCTCTAAAGGGAGGCATCCTGATCTGATGAATGAACCAGCTCAGCCGGCTTAATGTGAAGCAGCAGCTCCACTCCAATACAACACTCCATGACGGAGCTTGTCATCTTATAAGTCCAACTCTCCTAGGAAGGAAGTCTACATCATGATCCACATATCGTGACCAAAGAGTTTGCCTTTCCAGTTGTAGTTCAAGAAAATGTTTTGAAAGCCAGTTATTGTTTTCTTTCAACTTCACGATTATTAAAAATTATTAAAAATCCAAATAAATACGTTTTAGTTTGTGGATGTCCCGTGTTGAAGTTTGAAAAAGTCCACATTGCATGAATACCACGCAAAAGTAAAACCCAAGCAATATCAACAATTTCAAACATGTCATGTACTTATTGCATGCACAAACTCCTTAGTTTGACAACGAGTAGAGCATTCGTACATCCATCAACGTCTATCACTTTATTTTTCCTCTATGGAAAGTCTAAAGATAGGTTTCTTTAGGTTATGATTATTTCTTTGAACAATAAAACACTTTAAGATGCTAACAAATATCACATTTTGACGGTTCCGAGAGCCTGTTCAATCCAGGAGCATCAAACTCATTTTCATTTTGAGCCAAATCAAGATCATGAAAGGTCGGTTGATGCAAAATGTATTGATAAAACCACCCATTAACAAACTGTTAGTATTTCAATAAATGGCTCTCTCTGCATTCGGAAAGTAAAACAATATTGAAAGTATTTTCACACAGACTTCATTTGGTTCTATACAAATAAAAACGGATTTGATTTGATTGATAGAGTAGTATTTCGGCACACAGGTTATCTTGGCCACATGAAACGTTATAGTGGGCCTGATTCGGCCCCTCGGGGCCGAGTTTGACACATGCGGCTTAATCCAATAAGTAGTCTGCCAGGAATGTAGTCAGCTGTCAGTGGAGCAGTAGATGTATTTAAAGTCATTTGAAAAGGCAAAATCAAAGGCTTTCTTGTTTAAACCTGCAGTAACCTTCATTTTAATGAATAAGCAAGGCGAGTAATTAGATGTGCACAGAACACATGATAAGATCTCCAACCGTGTTGAAAACTGCAGAAATAACTAATTATCTAGCATAGTGATGCTCTGAAGTGTAATAATCACTAAAAAAGACATGTCGTAAAATTACCCAAGATCTGTTTATCCTTTGGCTGCCGTGGACAAACATTGAGAAATCGTTTTTGAAATGCATTTCCTCTCATCTTTGTACTGAACTCTGACAGACCTAATTCTGCCCTTTGAGCACAGAGGTGTTGCTCAGAAACACCTCAGTCAGCAAAACCCCTACAAGGCGATCAATCATTTAATGATATCATTACCTTATTAAAATCAATAACTCCTCATTCTGGAGAACCTGACCTCACAAAAGCTTCTATTTTGTGGACAAAGCTGAACCTTGAAATAAATTCTGACAGCAAAAGAAATCAGATGACGAGGCTGCATCTCCCGATTCATGTCAGGGACAGTGGAAGCGGTTTGACACATGGGGCCACAGTGAGGATGAGACAGCTGAGGAACAAGGAAACCAACTGTCTGTCAGGAGCACAACGAAGCGGTACATGGACGGTTTTGAGAGTAAATCTACCAAGTCAAGCAGTGAAGGAATCAAGCACAAGGTTCAAAGTCATTTTAAAATGCTAAACATTGTGTATAGTCACTATAAGACGGTGCGCTTCTTACTTTTTCTGGTAGATTGAGGTGTGAGTGGCTGCTTTCTGCGACCCGGCTGAATATCCCTTGTAAAGTCCAGTCTTCCAGGTCCCGTTAGCGAACATGGACATCCAGAGGATCAGCACCGTCCACAGCAAACTTTTCCTGAACAGCGCGTCCAGCTGGGGGGATCCCATTTTGTGTGCGTGTGTGTGCGTAGGGGGGGGGGGGGGGATTTAAACAACGGACCGGGACAGTTTTCGATAACGAGTCCAACTCTCGGTCCAGTCAGGGATCAGTCCGGGTCCAGCTCAGATGTGTCAAACTGAAGCAGGGCGGCAACGGAAGACAGGCAGCATAATCACTGAGTGGAAATTAGTAGAAAAGTGTCCGACACTAATTCATCCGTACAGCAGTCGGATTCAACTCCCGGGAGGCGAGACGACTGGGTCGAACTCTGGCGGCGCTTGCGTCTTGAGCAGAGCTCAGATATCCGCGGCTGCACCTTGAACACTGTCGTCCTCCCTTCTTCTCCTCCGCCTGTCTGAGGTCCGGATCCTGCAGCGGGCATGGAGCAGCTTTATAGTCTCCTGCGGTGTTTTAAAGGCTCAGCCTGCTGGGTCTTTCTCACCCTGCCGCGCACGGAGGACAATGCGCGCTCACGGCGACGCCACTTTAACGCACAGAATGAATTATGGGTACTGCTGCCTCTCTGGGTGGCTCCAAAATCATCAACTCTTTGGCACCACACACACACACACACACACACACACACACACACACACACACACACACACACACACACACACACACACACACACGTTAAAGCGTTTATACCACCGCCTTTTACGGTATCATATCAGAAAGTGATGCATATCATTTTCAATTATTACAAGGTCTTGTCAAATTATCCCTAGATTTATCCCGAGATAAAAAGCTAAGCTCTCTCAAGATAATAAGTTGTATTTTAATTTATTTAGGGATATCACAGAGAAGGGAACTGGATAAGAATGGAAATCCAACAAGTTTTAAAAGTTTACTTGTTAAATAAACAAAAAATAATATTAATAATAAATATGTATTTTCAGTTCACCTCACAAATGTACAACGTTGCCTATAAAATACATTTCTAATAAAAACCCATTCAAGCGAAAAACGAAATTCACAAAAAAGCTCAAGGAGTGTAAATAGTTTTGAAAGGAAGTGTGCATCTCTTTGAGTCATTTGGGGTTGGTTTTCTGTAAAAGCAGCCATTACCCGTAAGACAGTGGTCCACTCCAAACCAAACACCTGAAATGTAACCCAAAACTGGGATCTGTGGTATTTATCTGCCTGTGGTTCCTCTAAGCTGCACCAGCTGCAGAAGATGCAGCCTGACTGCAATATACATATGCTGCTTATTGCTCAGCTAAAGTTGATTAAAACGTTCTTTCATATCTCACCCACTAATACTACCACACTCGACACCAGTGGACTCATCATAACCAGAGGAAAACGCAGTTGATCATTAGTTTGACAGCGTTTTGGCGTCCTCTCTGCCATATTTAGTGGCACCATCTTCATTTTAAGGACACTGGGCAGTGATTCCAAGCAGGTATCACAGATTCCCAGATTGCCATCTGTCTTTCTCCATGGTCACTTTGGGAGAAGAAGTTCTACATCCTCCATTTTCCACACTTTTGTTTTCTAAACTGAAAGAGCCGTGCTGCCTATTGTATTCCTTGCGCTGAATCTACTCTAAATCTTCTCAGTCACATAAAGCTCCATTAACTACAAGGAAACCTTTTGTATCCTCTTTTTCAACAGGGGATCACAATCCTTCCCCTCCTGTGTTTGGTCATAAACATGTGCTAATCTTCACTCTTTATGAGTGTCGTACTAGTTAAGGCAGAGGAGGGGCCTGTCTAACCTTTAACCTTCGCGATTCAGACGGGACCATATTAGACTACATAATAATGGTAATGAGATGCATTCTTGTGATCTCATGTGCGGGTCGGGGCTTTTGAGGATGCAGACCAAAGAAAACGTAATATTTTTATGGTAATGGTTGTCAGAGTTTCTTTCATTTGCCTCTACCAATCAGAATTAAGTCTGTGTAGAACATTCTTGACAAAAGCGGCATTGTCACAACAAAAGCTAAAGGCCTATGTTGCACAAGTAATGGATCAAAAGTGCTGCAGTTTTCCCTTTGTGTGTGTGCGTTTATTTATAATACCTTGTGGGGACGAGTTTCCTGACATATACTATTTTGTGGGGACCAATTGCTCCTTGTGGGGACAGAAGCCTGGTCCCCACAAGGGGAAACCCTGTTTTAGGGTCAGAAGTCAGAGTTAGAACTAAAGTGTGAATTGAGTTTTGATTAGGGTTAGGGTTAGGTATGTGATGGTTAGGGTTAGGAAAAGGGTAAAGGTAAGGTTTAGGCTGTAGAAATGAATGGAAGTCAATGGAAAGTNGTGTGTGTGTGTGTGTGTGTGTGTGTGTGTGTGTGTGTGTGTGTGTGTGTGTGTGTGTGTGTGCGCGCGTGTGTGCATGCGTACGTGCGTGCATGTGTGTGTGTGAGACCTCACTGCTGAACTAACGGCCAAATCCTCTGGGGCTGTCTTGATTTTTCAGAGGTAACTTTACCTGCTTTGCTGCTGAGCTCAGCAGCCTCAATTGAGTGGAGCTGCCCCAGATCTGTACATGACAGTAAAACAACACACACAGCCCTGCCCATTTTGCCAAAAAAAGAAAAGAGAAAAAAAAGAAAATTGCTATTGATACCTGAGTAAAAAGGAAACCTTTCTTCATAGAAAGGTTTTTCTTCATAGCATCATAGTTGAGGTTCTGCTATTGAAACAACAACTCTGTGCAGTCGAAGCGCTTTATTAAAACACGCAGAACAATAAAATTACAAGATGCATCTAGACTGGACTCTTCACTAACATTTGTTTATTTGAAGACTAATTTGCATTTGTAGGATAAACAACTGTCTGGTGACAGTATTGCTCAGGTAACATTAAACTGAAGTACTTAGAAAACATGCAGAGCAAACAGTGTTCTATGCTGCCATCTAGTGGGAAAAAGATAAAGAACACATTTAAAAACTAAAAAACTAAGGTGTGCGTCAGCTAAACGTGTAAAAAAAAGCTTACAATAGTGCAACTTTTCAAATAGTCATAAGATGCAGAAATGCAGAAATCAGATATAACACAATAATCTAACGGTAACTGGATTATTTGATAAAGATGCACAGATAATAGTTTTTCATGTCGTTGAGGCTGAGGGAGGTCTTCAGTCAGTGTTGAGACACAAACACACTCCCTGCAGGACCCAATGGGAGAGGTGTAGCGTTGTGGACAGGTCTGCCTCAAATACCAACCCCACACCCATCGCATTCCTTCGCATGGATGTTGTGTACACTGGTGTCTTCAATGTATTCTGAGGTCCAAAACACAAGGAAACGACAGACGCTAAGAAAAAAACATCCAAACCGTACAAGTAGGTAAGCGAGTTGAGAGCTTTAGCCACACCTGCAGTCTAAGGTGACACGTCTCAATGGGGATGATTCTGAGAATGGGCAGTTCAACAACCAGGTCTTTTGGTTTGCTCTTCATTAAGCAGTTATTCTCTATGTCCCAGTCTGCTCCCTCCAGATACAGTCCAGACACAAAGCAGCCTGAGACCACCACAGACGCAGTTAGTCTTTAAAACTACTCACTAGAAAAGCTGCAAAAGATTAATGTCTTGGCATATTACCTTTTCTGGGCCTGTCCAGGATTTCATCCTCACTGCGGAACTCGGTCACTTCTGTGTACAACGTAGAAAGATCCAGCGGCCAGCCGTTTTTCCGGCAGGCAGCTTGAACCAGAGCGGTCAGGTAAGACTCCGGGATGTGAAGTCCTGATAGCCACATAATTTTTGGTTCTCCATCGTTTACCTGCCAGACACAAGATTCACACATTCACACCAAACAAATATGTAAAAACCCTAAATAAAAGAGTTTGATTTTAGCTATCAATGCATGCATTCAAAAAAAATCTGTTATTTGACCATTTTTACCCAATAGTAATACAGTTCGTAGCGCTTCTTGAAGTGGATCATCCAGTTCCCGAGGGACTTTAGAGTCTCGGGTGCCAGTTTCTTCCAGATGCCAGGAATGTGGCCATTAAAAAGGGCCCGAGCCACTTCATCCAACTCACTGCTCATTCCCACCTCACCGGCCAAGGCCTGGGGGAAAACAAGGCCATCGGAAATGATCTAGAGGTGGACTAAAGGGAAGACACGATAAACGCATGGCCCCATCCTCACCCTTTGCAACTCAACCAAGGACAGCTGCATGCGAACCACCAGCTTGTTGAAGCGCTCTATTTCTTGAAGCAGAACCACAGTGGTTGGGGAAATGTTTGTGCCCAACTTCTTACGAATCACGTCCATGTCAAACAGCTCGGGAAGCTTGTTCTGGATGTCCTGGGCCACCTGACTTATTTGCTCTTCCCTTGTAATGCTTCCACTGGATTCACCTTAGGAATCAGGGGGAAAAGTATGTGAAGGCTAGACCAACAATCATCGCTTCCTCGGTTATTTTACAGTTTGACAGTTTTCATTGGAGGAGCGCACTACAACAGAATGTTACAGTAAGAATCCAGTAGAGAAACACCAAACTATACCTGACTGAGGCTGAAGGTCTATCAGGTGAGACCACAGCTCTTTAACAGCCAGAGTGTAATATCCAATCTCTGCGTTGGAATGAAGACCCATCACCTCCGGTGTGTTAGCCAGAGGCATGTTCTCGATCGTCTCTGCAACACATGCCAGGTTAAAGCTGCGAGTGCAAGAATATAATAAAAAAATATTTTCTGTCTTACGTAACAGTGCTTAGGCAGGAGCTGACCAACATATGTTGTCTTTGGGCCAGTTGGGGGGATTTTATATTGTACATCTTTGTTTTTGAAGAAGTAGAACTCCCGGAAGGTATAGAAGAGGAAATCTCCAAGATACTCGTCCATGTAGACGGTCAAGATCCTGCGGTCATAGCTATCTATGACGCGCCCACCGTACATCACCTAATGAGACATTGTACATATAATACTTACAGCAAACTGAGACAATAAAGGGACATGTCACAAAAGCACCAACAGTGTTGCCTAACCTCGCCAATAAGATATTTCAGACTACCCCAGGGAATGTTGACGTCTCCTTGGTCGAATGCTTTAGTCAGGTAAGTGTTCAAGATCTCCATGCACACCTGTTAACCAGTTATACTGATTCAGCTACTGAAAGGTTAAATGTGCATATTAGTGTGCCAGTCAAAAGAAAAACAGCCTTGCACCACTTACAAAGAAATCTGACTCGCTGAAGTCATAGGACACATTCCAGCCAATCTTTCCGTACTTTCGCCTCTCTTGAACCACAGCGTGGAAGAAGGCCAGCACATACACCAAGCTTTTGAACACGGAGTGTTCACATGCCGACAAGCTGTCATGTGAGATTTTGGAGTATGTTGCTCTCATGTTCAGCTTGAGACCATTGGGAGGCTCTGTCACAACCTACAAACAATGCCAAAGATCATTTACATATTTCTTGAAATGATTCATTTTAAAATGTCTGTGAATACGATTTTGTTTTGCTAAGAAGTCAACTTTGACGATAATAACATTTTATTTGAAAGCATGTGGAGTTCTTTTCTGGTTTTCAAATATATTGCGCTTGGCATCTAAAGGTTGCTTCTCGTATGATCGTTGGATGAGTTGGAAAAAAAAGATAGTTCCAAAGTTAGTGTAAAGGTCGAACTGTTACAGATGTCGTCTATCCAGTACGAGTGAGATTGAGCTATTTTGCAAAAAAAAAATGAGGAAAATTTCCAGTCTTTGAATGTACAAACATGGTAGAGACATATATATTTATATATACCTCATGAAACCTGCAGCTAAAGGGGGCTCATGGGTGCTGAATAGAAATGCACACTACACATTTCAGAAAGCAAGGGAGATTGCAAGGGAGCACCTTCAGAGAATTTTGCAGGATGCCAATAGGGAAATCCTGAATGGGGTTGGTTGTGATCCACAAGCGGAAGTTGGGGTTGGGCTTGGTGATTCGCTCTAACGCCTTCTCCAGCTCTTTCAGCCACTTCACCAACAGATGGCAGTTCTGCAGCATCAGCCACTGACCACGAGAGGCCGCCTTGTCCAACAGATCCAGCGCCACCTTCACGACGGGAACAAAAACCAAAACGTCTTTTTAGTGACGTGCTATTAACGAGTACACGACATAGAGAATGTCCACTACCTTGTCTTGTCCTTGACCCATAGCGAGAAACTTGAACTTGCTGCCTCCAAAGCCTGAAGCTTCTGCCAGTTTCATCAGGTCACTGGCCGGGTCCGAGCCGGGGCTCAAGATGAAAACGATGGGAGAGGAAGCCGTGCTGTGTTCGTAAATTGAGGCATAGCTGATCACAGGGGGCTGCACGTATCTAAGCAAAAACACAGAGTCAAGGTTATGAAATTTAATATGGATTTTTCCATCAGAGCAAATTATTATCTAATGGTTAACACCTGCACACTAAATAATGTATTTTGGTCATTTTAGCTTTGCGACACAGAGACATAACATATAATCCCTTCCAAGTGAAATTCCATCATTCTGCACAACTATGAAAAGTATTATTGTTGACGAATAGTGAATTTTACAAACACTATTCTTTGGTAAAAATGTCAATCGTTTGTCGTCATCGACAAAAAGAAAAAAATGTTATATAAAAGCTCAAATGTATTCATACACCCCTACTAATATTGGACTGAATTTATACGCGTCTATATATTTGGGCCTCTATGCATAATTTTGACCTTTGTGGATTGGAGAAAATTCCCGTTAAATTCAAACTTGTACGCCTACTTAATATGTTTGAAAGTCATCAAAACTGAACGCAGTTCAATTATTTCACGATGAGGTTAATGGTACAAATGCGCCACAAACAGAAAACAAATCAGCTCGCTGCTGACGGGAGGGTCGGTGCCGTGTTTCCATTTACAGCAAAACGGAAAGAGTCTCACTTCTCGCCCATGATCACGGTGACGTAGTCAGTCACGCCTCTGAAGACTCTGTCGACACGGAAGCAGCGCAGCAAGAGCAGATTCTGAAAAGCCGAGAGTTTCTTTCTATAGTTCATGGGAAACGGGGCCTGTTCTGGGGCATCCAAGTCATACCACTGAGGGAGGGGAAAAAAACATAATGAAGATAAAACTTATTAGTTTCGCTCAATGCAGTCTGCTGAGATTTAACTTTTTGTGTAGTGCCTTGAAACGACATTTGTTGTGAATTGGCGCTTTGTAAATAAAATCGAATACAGTTTACTTAATCTGAGCATGTTGACGTGACTTGGGTAACTCACGTCTTTCCACTCGGTGGAATTCTGCTCGATGTCGTCAGTTAGCGACTCGAACTGGTCAGGAAAGAGCTCTGAGAGCTTCACCACATCCTCCCAGCCCTGGTCAGGAATCCAGTCACATGGCTTCTTCTTAGAGCTTTTCTCCAGAGATAGATTGCCTTTATGCGTTTGGCAGGGAAAAGAAAAATAAGTTCTTTGAGGCTTGAGTGTGTTCAAAGATATTAATTACTTTGACGTTTTTTATAAATAGGTCACCTTTTATAAGAAATTCAAGCTCCTCTTGTGGTGCCCTCCCATCTGCCTGTTCAATCTTGATTGTCATGTTGAAAGAAAAGAGCAACTTGTGTCGCTCAAACAGCCCTACCGATATTTAAAGGATGAGAAAATGTTCAAATTAGAATATAATCCTTAAGGACGCAACGTTGTTCCCACTTGTATCTTTTACCTGTACAGCCATAGTTGTAAACATTGTACGTCAGCGTACTGATGATGTTCTCGAGTCGTTTGGTAAGGGAGGAGTCAGGCCGAGCTTTCCGCAGCGACATGTCAAACACCTTCAGGTAGGAAGCCAGTGAATATTGGTACATGCTGTTGACCAGAGCCATGTCTGTCAGCACGAAGAACAGGATGGCGCCACGCTTCGCTGCAGGCCTGTATCCATCTCTGAGTTTGTCAATGTCCACCGCTGTCTTCTGAGCCAACTTGAGTTTCTCGAATACCTGACAATAACAGATTCACCGATAAACAATAGCGCCGTAATTCTTGAACGACTTTAACCGTAGCAAATCCCGCCAAAGCTAACCTCGGTGGATTTCAGCTTCGTTTCCTCAAGAGTCTCAACAAGCTCTGTGTTATCCAACATGTTCCCTGTAGACGTGGCCAGCTCTCTGAGCAAGGAATCTCCGAGGTTTTTCAGCAGCTTCTTATTGTCGCTGGTCTCTTGGATCAGTCGCTCACGCTGTTCCTCCAGTTCCCTCTTCTCAAAGCCCATGATGACACTCAGGAGCTGGTCTTCCAGACCTTTAAGTGTCACTGTGTGTAACATTAACACATTTAGATTTTCAAAGATAGTCCACCTAGAGCCTGCTAACATACAGATAACTCTAGTCGTCATACCTGTGTAGTTAATGACAATGGCTTTTCCAAACACCGCTGGGGAATATCTTGGATTAGACAATTTGGTGTTGAGAAAAAGTTTAAAGTTGGGATCATAATGCACCTCCTTGTCACCCAACATTATGACCTGTCGGCCCTCGACTCCTTTCACGCTTTTCTCCAAAACATTGTCAATCACCGGATCGATATATTCGTCTACATCTTGGAAAAGGAACGGAGAGCCATATTTAATGGCCATCTCAAGCTGTTTCAAAAAGTCTGGATCATTGAAAGATGAGATCTGGGGGGGAAAATATGTTCACAGATGTTAGGAATTAACCTTAAACTTTCAAGTCATTATTTCAAGTTTTCAAAAATGTTTGGAAGTTTCTTATAAAAGTATTTTTAAAATGTTGAATCGACTTTACCTTTTGTCTTAGGGTTAAGGCTTTCTGACTCACTCATTGTTATGTTTTTTTTAATTTCTGGAAAAATGTTTTTTTTTTCTAATGCATCATTCCAAAAGTGGAAATCAAAAGTAGATCTAATGTTCTAATGTTACCTCAGTTGATAACTACAGCACAGGCAAAAAAAACTCTTTTTTCATGGTCTTATTATCGTTTGATAAATTTGAGTGTAATATCCTATCAGAAAGGTTTTGGTTGAAAGCAGGGGTGAAAGTAGTTTTAAATTCTTGGGGGCACTATGACTATACACACACACACACACACACACACACACACACACACACACACACACACACACACACACACACACCACAACA
>CAEGAF010050155.1:0-14581 GCA_903067075.1 Micropoecilia bifurca
AGACAATTTCAGCATCCGGGAGGAAAAGGGGGATTTAAAACCGAGACGTATGGCTGATCCAAATCGACCTTGACTGAAACGGAGGGATTAGCGCTGAGCGACGACTCATTGGCACGTTGAGGAGCGCGGGCTTTTGTTTCGTAGCCTGCATGTTTCCACATTAAGCAGAGGAGAGGCAGCGCCGTCAGACAGAGTGAGGCGCAGCGGCGGCGGCGTTGATGAGTCACTGCAGCTCCAACCTCGACTCTGACGAGACGGAGCTGAATTAAAATGTCAAGCAGCTGTTCTGGAGAGCTGCTTCCACCGCCACTCAAAACGGTCAAACTCACCGGGTTTTAGAAGAAAGAAAAGATTTGCACTTAACTTATGTGGCAATTCTGTCCTGCAAAGTATTTGGACCCTTTGAAATAGCGAAGCAGCACAAAACTGTGAAAGAAAACGCGCCAAAAACACAACATTTTGGTGCAAATACACTTAAAATAAGACAAAACTAAGGAATAACTTTTCAGCAAAATATAGGAGCTTATAAGTCAATAAAAAGGCATTTTTTTCCACTTTCAGATTATTTAACAGTCTTGTTATATGTGAAGAAATCTTGTACTTGTACAATACTGAGGAATTGTTGATTTAAAGGGGGAGTTAAGATGTAAAATCACCTTTTTTAAAAACTTTAGATCATGTTTTAACGTTATCCCCTCCTCAAAAACAGACAGTGTCCTTTAGTCTCCATGGCAACCATTCAGCTCTGGAAAACACCTGGGTGGGCATAGCTCCGCCTCCAGGACTTAGCTCCGCCTCCAGGGCGCAGCTCCTCCCCACTCAGCTCCTTCAGACTAGCCAGCAGCAATTAGCAAACACCTGGTGAGCTCATCATGTTAGCTGCGTCTCAGTGAAGATGTTGTTAAAGGGTTAACAGAGGAGCCATGTTGTGATGGCGTTTAAAGAGACAGGTCCAATTTCAAGGCTTTAAATCAGGAAGCAACATTTATTTTAAATCATGTTTGATATATGAAGAGTTTTTATAATAACTGAAGGTAGTAACATGGTTGTTCAATAAAATGACACTGTGTGTCTGGAAAACAAGCTCCTAAAGCTACATTGACTTAGTTTTGTATTATTTCCAGATATTTGGACTAGAAACAAAACAAAAATCCTTGATTTTGTATTTTTGCAGTGCAAATTTACACAGAAAGATTGTGACTTTCGAAGGAAACTGGCTTCACTGGATTTTTAAAATATTTTTTGATTTATATAAAAATAAAATAAAATAAAATCCTCCTCCATTAATTAGAAACCTAAACTTCCCCCCCCACCAGCTCGGCTCTGTTATTATGAAATCCACTTTGCCATCTCAGACATTAACTCCACTGACCTGAAATAACACAGCTGAGCCTGCAGGCAGCAAACAACATGATTTTATGAAAACTTGCTGCTGCACCATTGTTTGTGTTCCCCTGACGGTTTCCAGCTAATCTGAGTCAAGAACCAAAGAGGCAAGAACCCAACCTGCAGCCTACAGGAAAAGATTCTATTATGGGCCAAGAAAACCGAAAAAGCTCCCAGATGTATTTATAGTAACATCATTTGGCTTTTCTCTCAACAAAAACTTATTAAAATGAAGAAAAATCACATTTGATCAATATAAAACAAGCAACAGAAATCCATTGTGATTTGTATCTAAACTACTAAACTAGTATTTTCAAATTTATTGGTATTTACTGATCAAACAGTGGAGAAAACAATCTGAGGGTATTTATTGTGACAATGACAAATCAAAATTCTTATTGTCCAAACAAATCTATTATGATAAATTATACACATTTTGTGCAAAAAAAAACAAAATCTTTGGTTTACTTTATAGTGCAAATATCTCAGTTTTCTTGAAAGAAGACAAAATTAACTTACAGGTTACAAATGATAAATTGATTCAAGTAAAAAATTCCTTAATTTTGATTAAACGTTTTGGTTCCATTGCAGAGTTGGATAGTGACTAGTTACATTTACTCCAGTAACTCTTCTGAAGAAAATAGTTTTAGGAGTATTTTAACTGTGATATACTTTTTACTTGGGTGGTTTTATTATGACCAAAAAAGCTTTATATTGGAAAAGTTTTATTTTGCCTAATTCTGTTACTTATACGAACTATTGTCATTTTCGTCTTTAAAAAACCCCCCAAAATGTCCACTTAACTTTATCAGATTATGTAATTTTTAAGTATTGATTGATAATTTGATCAGTACTTTAGTAAACTTTTTAACTCTTGTATATTGCAGTGATGCTGCTCTAACTGGAGTGTAATTTTTAGGGCTCTATCTTCCTCTGCTCCTCTAGCAGATTATTTCACTCGCAACATGGGAAAATGTCTTGCTATAAGTGAAATAATCTGACAATTACACCAATGATAAATAATTGTTGAATTAAAAGAAGCTGCTACAGCTCTGGAAAAAATTAAGAGACCACTTAAAATGATAGGTTTCTCTGATTTTTCTTTACTTTTTAGGTTATGTTTGAGTAAAAGGAACATTATTTTGAGACAACATGTCTCTGAAATTACAAGCAACATTTTTTTATTTATTTGTAGAAAATAAGAAATGGTCAAAATAACAAAAGATGCAGAGCTTCCAGAGATCAAATAATGCAAAGAAAACAAGTAAATATTCATTTAGAAACATGAATGCTGATGTTTTAACTCGGGAAGAGATCAGAAATAAACATTTGGTGTAAAAACCAGGAGGTTTTCAACAGGGTTCAGTGCAGTGGGATCTATTTGTCCCAGAGTTGGAGATGTAAGTTAGTTTTATCTAATTTCAAGTGTACAAAGACATTTGCACTAGATTTTGTGTTTTATCAGAGATAAACGGTGTATATTCCGGTTCTGGTATTAGCTAGCAGAGAAGAGTGGATAATAATCGGAGAACTTTAAAGCTACATAAAGCATCGATTTCTCTTGAAATGCCCCACAGAGGAAGGATCAGTTTGGTATCGTTTCGTCCTTCACCGACCTTCAGGTCGCGCTGCCTGGCCTGCTCCATGTCCTGCATGGCGCAGCGGTGAGCTTCCTGCAGACGCTGCTGCCGCCTCTGATGCTCCGTCTGCAGCTCGTCCAGCTGCAGGCGCAGGTGCTCCCTCTCCTGGCTGAACTGGTGCTGCAGCTGCTGCAGCGAGGACTGCGACTGCGACAGCTGCATCTCCAGACTCTGCTTCAGCAGCGATATCTGCACAGAAACCAGACGGCGTTAAACACCAAACACCATCAGAGGGTTTCAGTTCAGCTCGTCGCTGGACGTTCGGTTCGTTCTGCAGGATGATGGGGGCAGAAAAAGAGGAAATCAGTTTGTTAGGAACTAATTTTTTAATCCCGAAGCTTGAAGCGGATGAGCTTTTAGCTTTATGCTAATAACTCTGAGTTCAGTAAAACTGCAATGCAATGAAAGGCTGAAATCCGTTGTTGATAGGAAGGAAGGCGTGTGACTCGGTAGGTTAGTGTATCTAGACCAGAGGTTCTTAACCCGGGTCCAATCGAACCTCAGGGGTTTGGCGGAGCCTCTGAGGTAAAGACTCACTTGTGTAAAGTCGTGATGACGCCCAGCTTTGACATCACTTGCTGCAGAGAATCACGTTACATTGCTCAGCCAATCAGAGGATCACGTTACATTGCTTAGCCAATCAGAGCTGCAGAGGAGCTCTGATTGGAGGAGCTTCACTCTCAGCAGGGATTTGAACTTGTGTACTTCAGCAAAACTCAGTTTTTAGCAAATTCTGTAGCTTTCGGTTTACTTCTAAATCTGCTCCTTAGTCTCATCTTTTCATGGTTGCTGCTGCCTCTAGTGGTGTGGAGGTGGAAACACAACTAATATAATTGCATTACTAAATCAGAATAACGCAAAGTCTTTATTATTTATTATTAATTTTTCATTCTCTTAAGAATGTGGAGCTAATTAAATAATCTAAACCTTAAAGTGGTTCCAGTTTCTCTCGATGGCCAACCTGTTGAAACTGTGGCTCATTTTAAATACTTTGGGTCGTTCCTGGACAGTCAGATCAACTTTGCTGAAAACACTGACTATATTTTGAAGAACTGAGACTCTACCTTTTAAGAAGACTTAGTGATCTTGGGGTGACACAACTAGATTCTACTTGGGTCACCCAACTAGAATTTGGGGAAAAAAAATATATTTTATTCATCACTGCATAAGGGTTCAGTGAATGCACATATGAAACTGAGGGGTTTGGTACCTCAAAAAAGGTTAAGAACCACTGATCTAGACAGATTGCAGAGGAACCGTGAAAACATCTTTGTCTAATGATCAGCCTCACCTTGAAGAAGCTGCCAACATAAACAGCTGTTAAGGCAGAAATGCTCATTCAAAAACATAGAAGTAGCTTATTTTTGAGTAAAATAAGCTCAGGATTACAAAAGTTATTGTGACAAACAATAATATTGTAGTTTTGAGACATTTTTAGGTAAAAAAAAAAAAATCTCAATTATTAATAAACTTTAATCTTGGTGAACGTTTAACCCTGGAACTGGAAGACATTTTAAATGTGCAAAACAATAAAATGAATGAATTGTCTCTGTGAAGCTCGTCGAGACTTTTATCATCCAGCAAAGATCAAAGGAAATGAGAGAAAATTGATTTACTGCTTATTGCGACTGTTTTAAATCGATAGTCTGTGTGAAACTCAAGAGATGCAGCATGAAGTTAGTCACGTTTATTAAAAGGTCTCATGTCAACCATACAAGGACGCTAATCTGTATGTGTGCATTTAGGTTGAGTTACTAAGTTTGGTTTCACGGAGCAGCAGATAACGACTGTGTTGAAATTAAACTCAACAAAAACAGCAGCTCACAAGGGAATGCTTACATTTTATTAACCCGTGTAATTAATTCATTTTTAATTTGCTGCTCTGCGTTCATTAAGCTTTCCTTTTAAGTCTCCTTCTAAAAATGCTGCACGCTTTTACCCACAACAAAACTGGGTTTCATGAGGTGAAAGCTGTGATTTTTGCTTTCAGTCACGGGATTAAAGTAAGTACAACCCAGTACAAACCTACAGATTAACTACAGGAAGCGCTTTGCTAACACGAGCTTCTCCAGGTCATTTATTGTTTCCCGTCATGCTGTGCTAGAATATATTTTACAGCTTGTAACTTTTATTAAAAAATGTTTTTTTTAACATATTTGTCGAAACTCTGTTCTAACAGTTCAGTATGAGACGAGATAATCTGTGAAAAGAAATTTAACTCATCTGCCTTCTCCTAGCGCCAACTAGAAACAACCAATCAGAGACAGGAGGCGGGGATTAGCGCCGTCAATCACTCCCCCTTTGCTCCACTGAAGCTAGCATAGCATGCTGTGAATGATAATGCTAATTAGCATGGCCACCAATGACAGTTTTCCAGTAACAGCAAGTTGTTTCTAAACAATAGCACATTTAGCAGCGAGTACATGACGGTGATTGACAGCGCTAAGCACCTCCTCCTTGCTATGATTGGCTGTTTTTGGTTGGGAACTTTACATTTCTTCACAAAGAGAAACCAGCTCAGATAGGAGGAGGAAATGATTATATGTCTCATCAACTTTAACAACATGGTGACAGTTTTAATAAATATGTAAAAATAAAAAAACATCTAATAATAAGTGTTATATACTGCAGCTTTAATAACAGCTGTTCTGGTTGGATAAGAATCTAATGGTTCTGTGAAATAATTATCTTGACAGGGAAACGGGCCGACATGGGTCATCTGTCTTCATGGCGTCTCCCATTCAGCTGAATCTGAATTACTTTGGTCCAGCTTTGTAAATAAAACAAAGGAAAATGTAGCTCAGAATCTCTTCCACTAACTTTTCTGAAAGTTTAAAACTAACCTCCATCTCTCCATGTTTGCACTTCTAAACGTTTCAGCCGCTGGCAAGGCTCAGACCCAGCAGTGGTTTCGCTACGTCAGAATTTATTTTGCTTTGTTTGGGCATCAACTCTTTTTTAGAAAAGCCCAAAACGACCAGAAACGAGTGTAACAACATTTTCAGGAAGTTTTGAGAATTTTGTTGTTGCTGCTCCGATCCTGCAAAGTTACATCCTGCAGCTTTAATGATAAATAATAACAAAAACTAGTGTTTTATTTCTCAAACACTGGTGCTGTATTATATCTCTGAGGGATCAGCTGAGCTTTCATGGAGGATCTTCTTCCAAACGTCAGATCAGCTCTTGCATCAAGGCGCCGCTGACATCACTTCCATCTGTTAAGATGCAGGTCATTAGATTTTCTAAACGCCGCCCCGCCTGTCAGAGCGAATCCATCCTGAGGATGAAAGCTGCTCCGCTTTGGCATCAGATAAATACGGTTTAGCTGCCTGAGTGGCAGCAGGACGACGCGCCGCCTGACGGACGCAGGAACCAACTTCCTGTGAGAACAGAGCAGCTTCGCCGCACCGATATTACAGGGCAACGATCAGGAGTCAGACTGAGTTACATGGAGCCGAGACAGACAGTCAGTCAGTCAGTCAGTCAGTCAGACTCTTATTGTTCTTTTATTTTCTTATTCAGCTAAAAAAAAAATCAATCATGTAAAAAATAAAACCAGAGGTTACAGGATGAGGATCGTCTGTTCTTCAGATCAAAACCTGCCGCAATAAGCAGCAAATAAATTAAATGAAAACGAGCTCAATCATTTCTATTTGCATGATTTATTGTTTTTCTCATTCTACCAAAAACTGGATGAGAAAAGTTTTGAATCTGATCAAACCTTTTTAGAAAAACTATTTTGTTTACAGAAATTTTATAATTTTTGTTTATTTATTTTAATTATTAATATTTATTTTGGAGTTTTAAAGTGTTTTCCAGTCCTGTGTTAATATTATTTTTATTTGAATTTGTCATCTTCTTAATAATGCTCATTTATATAGTGCAGGTTTGTTTGCAAATGAATAAATGTATTATTCACACCAAACAGTTAAACCAAAATATCTCAAGGAAACAGAAACGTTCCTAGACAATCACGTTTCTACTTACCAGTAATGTTCTTTAATTCACCAGTATCACACAAATCTTATATTTAATTTTCTTCATCTGTGAGTTTTGCATCTTTAGCAAATGAATAAAATGAAAACCAAACCTCCTCAGATGTTTCTTGCTTCCGATTCTGGATGCATTTTGTTCTATTTTGTCAAAATAACTATTTGTTCTTTTTTAAATGTTTATTTGAATTTACAGCTTATTGATCTTTGACAGATTGTTCTTCCATTTTTACTATTAAATAATATTGTAGTTCATTGCAATGATTTGTGGGGCAATTTGTTGCGTCAGGTCTAGTCAAATCCCTTGTTTCCGTCTTCAGAAATTAATTCGCTGCCGTTTTTAAACCCCTGACATTCAGTCACTGTCGTTTCTCCTGCTTTCTGAGGCTGTAAACCAGACGAGGGAGACTTGGAGGAGGTCAGACACGGTGAAGGAGCCGCACCTGTTCCAGCAGGTCGTCCACCTTGCGCTGCCAGCTCTCCCTGGCGCCGTTCTGCTCCTGCTCCTTGCTCTGCGCCAGCTGAGCCAGAGCCGCCACCTTGTCCTCCTCGTGCTCCTCCCTCAGCTCCTCGCGAAGCTTCTTGCACTCCTGCCTGTAAAGACAAAAAAGAAGAAGAAGAAGTAATTCAGAAACAGTCTAAAAGAGGAGGAGAGTAAAACTTTAAAAACTGAGGACCAAATGATCTGTAAATGGAACATTTTTGCATTTTGCGAAGGCGGAAGTTGCGCTCAGTGTTTTCTTCAGAGGTTTTCATGTCGTTTCCTGCAGTTGTTCTTGGTGCAGCGCCCCCACAGGCGAGGAGGGGAACACATTTCTCCATTAGCTTGTATTTCTTTTTCACGCTGCACTGTGTCAAACAATTCAAACATCTGAAAAGCCTGTTCCCCTCCTGGCCTGTAGGGGCGCTGCACCAAGAACAACTGAAGGAAATGACACAGAGCGACTGTGGCTCTGTGGGTACAGGAGTCGTCTTGTGATCGTAAAGTTGCAGGTTCGATTCCAGCTTCCTCCTGCCACATATCACTGTGCCCCTGGGCAAGGCACTCAACCCTAAGTTGCCTACCGAGCTGCGTATCGGTGTATGAATGTGAGTGTGAATGGGTGAATGTGGCTCTAGTGTAAAGCGTTTGAGTGGTCAGAAATGATTAGATAAAACACAATATAAGTTCAATCCATTTACCAAAAACTTCCTTCTTCACAAAATGTAAAGACAAATGGAGAAGCAACAGATATTAAAGGTTTTAGGATTTCACTTTTGTCTTTGGTAAAAAAAAAAAAGAACCCATTTCTCTTGCTAGCGCTAGCCTAAACCATTCTGGTTGGATTTACCCAGAATGCCCTATGCTGTATTCCACTTCCTGCTTTTGCAGGCATTCACATATGCATTCGAACAGCAAAAACAGTTCACTTCAGCCTGATGTTTGCTGGAGGACCAGAGTTCACCGTTTTTGGGCCAAATGCACAGTGAAAGTCGCAGGACAGCAGATCTCGAGGTCTGGACTTGGGCCTCCCTGATCTAGAGCGCCTGCAGAAAGAGGAACGATCAGACATCCGTCTTTATCTTTAGTCTCCTAGAGAGAGCTGAGCTGGTCTCCTCGAATCAGTTTTTGTCTCCCGTCTGCATTGAAGGACGTATAACAGTCACGATCACGTTGACACTCACCCAGAAGGTTGCTACTAGGGTAAAAGTGCTCCAGAGAGCTGAATGTCCCCCTAATGGCACCAATAAATTGTCCTGTGCTGCTAGACCCCAACACGGCTTTTAGTGGGTGACCATCTCTCCTCAACGCCGCTGCTGCCACCTCCGCGCCTCCCAGATGAATAATGTGTGTGTCGATGTAATAGCTGAGTGGGAGTTGAAATGGCAGCTGTTAAATGGAGTATCCTGCAGGCCAGCACGGTTTTTTTATTCTTTATTTTTTGTCACTCAGAGCTGTAAAGCGTCAGACTGAAAGCAGGATCTCACAAAATGAACCCATCTCCTGAAAGACGTGCAGGTGTGAAGCTGCAGATCAGACGGACTAAAGCACAGAGTTAGAGAAAGATCGATTTGTTCGCAACACACATGGGGAAGCTAAAGCTCGGACCGTCAGGACCGGCGTCCCTCAGGGCCGACTCCTCACCCCACTCTGCTTCTCTCTGTACTAATGACTGACCAGTCAGGGAAACTGCAGCTGTTACTGGTTGGCGCCAGTCTGAGTTTCTTCCCCCATGACCAGCCAAAGCACCAGGATCAACAACATAAAAAAACAAGTGAAGTTCAACTAAAATGTCACCAAAGTACAAAGAAAACCTACAGAAACCATGGAAACTTGAAAACCAAAGGATACTTTCTCAAATATTCCTTGGAGACTCTTCATTTTTAAAGAAGTGAACATTTTCAGTGATGTTCTTTGAAAGGAATCTCTGTCCAATCTCTCAACAAAATGTTAATTAGTTAGTATCCATTTAAATACATCTAAAACATAGTTACACTTTTTAAACTTTCAAAGAGGAGAAACGGTTCACCAAAGATTTTCAAATGTCTGCAGACGGGATTATTGAGCTGCAGAAGACAAAGAAGGTGATTAAATATTAGCTGACATTTAGCTTCATAGTCTCAATGTTCATCTGCAAACAACTGTACACAAAACCTGCAGCCTGAAATTCAGACCCAAGGAAATATCATATTTCTGAAGGAGAAATTCCTTCAAATTGTTTAAATTAACTTTCTGAGACATGAAGGGTAAAGTAAAGACCATCTGAGTTTAATTCTCACATCTGACAGACAAAAAAAACCTTTTAAAGTTTCCCATAAATTTGATAATTTCACAAAAGGGGTATTAATAAAGCTGACTATTTATTTATTAGTATTATTTTCATGCATATAAATGGTCAATGTTGTTGATGAGAAATGCATAAAGTGACCATAATCTGCTGAAGATCAATGCAACCAGTCAAATCAACAGTTTCTTCTTCGTTGGTTCAAAAATCCAGCAACAATATTGGGTAACACTTTATTTGAAGGGGGTGAATAAAACATGTCAGAAACATGACATAACTCCTGTCATAAACATGAATAAGCCTTCATGTTCAATATTTATGACTCTTGTCATAAAGCGCCATTCGGTAAATTATGACACTTTTAATACAAAGTTGGGATTATTACAAAATGTCTTTATGACAACTTGACATTAACCAATAAATCATTACCGTCTAAACTTTATCTTTAATAACATAAAGTTACCTAATCTTTAAAGTACAATCAGTAATACTTTTATAACAAATTTATATCAGTAATGATTTCTTGGTTAATGCCAAGTTATCATAACAAAGACATTTTGAATAATGTCAAGTTTGTATTAAGTGTCATAATTTACCGAATGACTCTTTATGACAGTCATAAATATCCATGAAGAATTATTCATGTTCATGATAGGAGTTATGACATGTTTATGACAGTGTCATGTCCGTCTTATTCACCACCTTCAAATAAAGTGTTAACAAATATTTAAACAAATATTTAACTGTTTGCTCAAATGTAAATCCTGGATAGTGATTAGTTTATCCAGCTGCTGCACATAAAAATTAAATGTCTAAACACATGGCGATAAAAACAACTTTGTTTTTGTTTTTTAAATGACTTTTTATTGCCATAAAATACAAGCATCACTGGATGCGTCTCTGGATCCAGAGGGCTTGGTAATTTTCCATTTTCAATTTACGACCAAAAAACAAAAAAATGGAACAAAAGTGGCGTTTTCTTTGATTTGTTTGTGAATTGGATACAATAAAAACCTCCTAAAACGATCTTGTTTTTTATTTGTCTCGCTCTACAGGATCTGCAGACAGACAGACGTTCGTCACCGAAGCGTTTCGGTTGGATCGATATCTGAGGCAAGTTTAGACGCACGTTTTATTTTGTAAACTTTGCCTTTAAACATGCAGGTCCTGCAGCTTTTCACCATTAATGTCACATCACGACTGTTTCTTCTGCATTAATGCAGTTTCAAATGATTTATTCCCTTTTGTCACCTTTCAGTTGTGTTGCTCCCTCAGCAGCGGAGCTTCAAGCAGAAAACATTTGAATTAAATCCTAAATTGGCTCTTTAGTTAACATTTAGTGAGATTAATCTCTCCAACAGCAAACGTTTGTGGAAACCTTAAAGTCTCCACGTTTCCTGACATTTTAAATCAAAGATCCCGACGCCTGTGGGGCAGAACATTTATTCTCATCCATTTATTTTGGTTTTTATGACTGTCAGAAGTGACTTCAGCATCAAAAGCACAAATTGGTTTCCAACTTCAAAGTGTGGAAAATGCTGAGTCATCGCGTAGTTTCTGCTTTTACCACGTGAAAAAACACAAGTTCCCACAATTCAATGGGGCTTTTTGCAGCTTCTACAGCTGCAACTAACCATTAGTTGTCAGTTTCTGCTGATTTTTCACTTAACCACTTCTGCCTTTTTTTTAAATGAAATATCAAAAATTCATTGAAATATGCAGGTAAAAAAATATTTAATTCTTAAAATGAGAAAATAATTATTTCAGAAAAGGCAGTAACAGCCTTCCTTAGGTGAGAGCTTTAAAGAAAAAATACTTCCAACATCATCATGTGAAAAAGCTCAGTCCTTTCTGCTTCGCTCATCAATACATTTAAAGGCTGATCTGTTGATTATTAATTAATAATTGACTAATAAAAGATGCTTTACAGCAAATTTATTTGCTAAAACTGCCATCTGAGGAGTTTTGGACAAAGGTGGTTTTTCATCTTAAATATAACATTTTTGTACAGTTTTGTCTTAATTCTGTCTGTGTTGTTCTTTCAGCAATTGGCCTTTTTTTTATCTGTATGCTCCAGTTATCGGTTAATCGATTACCAGATTAGTTGATGGTTATTTCAATAATCAATTAATTGTTTGAGCTCCACTCTGGTAGCATATTTACCTGTGGCTCTGTCTGAGCATGCTCAGTTGATGCTGTAATGCTCCTGACTTACCGGAGCGTCTCTGTCCACTTCAGCTCCAGCTCCAGCGCCATCTTGTCCATCTTATGCTTTTCTTCTTCTTTGGTGGTGATGAGTTTGGCTTCATGTTGCCGTTTTTGGGTTTCCAGCTCTCCCTGCGGAGCAGACGGACGGACGGACCTCTCAGTGATCAGTTGTGTATTTATCGATGACATCGATCTGCTGTGTGGTCGACGTTACCTGCAGCGCAGTCAGCAGGTTGCTGGTCTCTCTCAGTCTGGCCCGCGTGGCGTCCAGCTCCTCCAGCAGTTTGTCCTGCGCCTCCTTCAGGGTGGAGATCTGGCCCTGCGCCGCCCCGAAGTCCTCCTCCCCCTTCTGCACCTCCTGCTGCAGCCGGGACACCTGCAGGCGTGTCGGACAGAACAGATCGTCCTCAGCCTCTGCTGCTTCCTGTTCACTCAGCTGGCATTTTATCAAAGATATGGACAACTTTTTAAATGTTGCTGACATGCAGAGTTAAGCACCAAATGCTTCCCCTAAGCTACAAATGTTACTCATTGCAAGAGGAAATTAAATGTCATCCAAGTATCTTTAAAGAGTTTTTTGTGGCTGGTGATGCTGAAGGATCTCCAGTAGCAGTCAGTCTTGAATCTGATGGAGTCCCTGACTGAAGACTGTTGCTGTTAGCAAAGATGATCTATTCATCTATACCCACAATCTATTCATAGGTTCTTATTTACTGAAACTCACTTATTTGGTAGAGTTTCAAACTTCACAGATTATGCTTAAAGTCAGAAACAAAATATTCAAAAATTATTTTCTGATAGAGTGGGGGGATATGACAATAGAGAAAACCTCAACTTCAGAACTTTGAAGGCTCGAATAACAATGAAAATAATGTGCATTTCTGGTGTTGGTGTGAAGATCTGGAATAAACTCTAAAGAGCTGAAGCAAAGTCCAAGCATGAGATATTTTAAAAAAAGGTCTCAAAATAGCTATTATTCAAAGGTATAAGGAAGAACAAGGGGGATAATCCTGGCTGGGAATTAAAACTCTATAAAACTCTATGTAGGATTTCATCAAGTGGGAGCAGGTCTGTGCAGGTGTGTATAAATGTATAAAGGTATGTAAATAGTTGTGTATTCTGTAGATGGGTGTGTATATGGGTGTATCTATGAATATGTGCATTGGTGTATGTATATGTGAATATGTATATATATCTATGTGTACAAATGTGTATGTGTGTATATGTAGTACTTTCATTTGGCTGAGGAAATATTCATATAATTATTACTTTATTTTGACAGAAAGGATATTGGAAACTGAAAATAATGTGATAAATTACAGCTGGAAAAGGGGTTTGATTATATAAGTTATACTTCTTCATACTCCATTTCAAACTCATAATCACCGATCTGATGTGTCTTCAAGAAATTTATTATGTACTTTGTGTTTGTTCTACACTGCCGGTGAAAGGTTTGTCTGAAATAAATTACTAAATTACTATGATATTCCACAGTAATATGTACTGTTAATCTATTTCCTTTGCTTTTGCCACTCCTGTTTAAATGTCTATTTGGTTGGAAAGCCGGACAGAGAGATGTTGGAGTAGAGGATACGAACCCCGATCATCACCACAAAATATCACCAAGTATTATAACCTTGCTGAAAGGTAAAGTGCAAATGAAATTTGTCTTATTTCAAGTGTACTAGGATATATGCAAGAGAAATTAGAACAACAATACTGGTAATATTTTGTGTTTTAGCAGAGCAAACTACTAGTTCAGAAGGTAGCAGTTCATTATTTGAGCTTTCGTGATGCTACTAGCTGCTCTGTATTATAAAATCAACACAGCGTTGCCGTGGTTACGCATCATAAATCCTTCCAGCTGCACAGGATTCAAAATCAGAGGGTGTACTTGCCTAAAAACTTCCAAAAATTCTAGAAAAGAATCGAAAAGGATACTTCTAAAACTGAATAAATTGTTTTTTAAAATGTTTTTCAAATCTTTGTACCAACCACCAGATGGAAATGCAGAGTTTTAACATTGATACGCTTCATATTTTGATTAAACTCGTTCTTGGACTTTTCAAATTCCCCTCCAGTCAGTCAGAGCTGCAGCCTGGAGACTCATACAAAGTTTCAAGGTGAATTTAAATTGCTTTGTTCAGTGACAGGTTAAAAAATATAATGAGGCACTTTGAGCCGAGGATTTAAAAGGATGACAATGATTCTTATGTGAAATTCAGTTTAGGACAGTTCTGCATTTTACAGCTAAAACCTTGAGGCTCAGTTTCGATGCAGGACCTCAGAATAAAGCAATTTTATAGATTTTAGAGGAATAAAAGCAGAATATTCATCTGACTTCTAAATGTTCAGGAATCTACAGCTGGAACATTTAAATTTTTATATATATATATATATCAGTGACGTGCGGTCAGGGGAGGCAGGTGAGGCTCTGTCATCATGGAAAAATAATATATAATATAAAATCATTTATATTGCTATTTGCACCCTGTGGTTTTGTACTATAAAGTGTCTATTTTTTACTTAACTTAACCAATTCTGAATAGTTTTTCTTCAAAATCGCTGGATTTTCGCATTTTCCCATTCA
>CAEGAF010050159.1:0-14972 GCA_903067075.1 Micropoecilia bifurca
ACACACACACACACACACACACACACACACACACACACACACACACACACACACACACACACACACACACACACACAGTCAGAATCATGACACAGGCTTCCATGTTTCAGTTAGTTTATCAACAACACAGCTTCTGATTTTAATTTAACATGGTCACTTCAGTAATAATCAACAGCACAGAATCCCAGACAAAGTGTGTGATAGCATTGACAAATGCTCATTTATTTTAAAACATGAAGCAAAGCAAAAGGAAAATGTATGGGTTCTGAAAGCCTCTTTATTTCGTGGTGCTGTGTTTATAAGGAAAATGCATTAGTGAACTGATCCACAGCCCTGGTTCTGTTGGACCTCAGTGCAGCCTTTGACACTATTGATCATGATTTAGTATTGAAGCGATTGGAGAGTTGGGTACGACTCTATGATCCAAGTCTTCACTGATTCTAATCTTACCAAAGGAACAATGATTTCTTTGTGTCAACAGGTAACTTCTCATTGGTGCTGAGAGAAGCTACATGCGGGGTAACAGAAGGTTGAGCATGTATCTAACATGTACATGCTCCCCTAACTCGGGTTATAAGTATTAAGATTAGCTACCATGATGACATAGACGGTACACAGCTCTATATTATGATGTCACCAGGTGACACTGAACCGTTTAAGCACTGAACAGATGCTTAGAAGAGACAAATGTGTGACATAATTTTCTCCAGCTGAACAGAAACAAAACCTAGAGGAAAAATCTAAAGTCAGCATGCAGCTTCAGTCATTTGCACTGCACTGCATCTCCAGATCCACAACCAGACATGGAGAAGCAGAATTCAGCTTCTACGCACCAGGAATCTGAAACAAACGTACAGAAAATTGCTGAAATACGGAGTTCCTTTAAATCAAGGCTTAAAATCCACCTACTTAGAGTTGTTTTAGAACATAACTGGAATTTGATCAATACATTTGATGTATATTTGCATAGTGTATAAATCTATATGTAAAGCTGTATTGCATACAAATCTAACCACTGTACTGAGGATCTGTACTGCTCTTCCTCTGAGCCTGGTACACCTGGAGAATAGAAACACACACATACAGATGCTTCTTTTGGACTTCAGCTCAGCATTCAATACAATCATCCCCCAGGACCTGGTATGCAAACTGGTCTCCCTGGGCTTCAAATACGCCCCTGTACAACTGGCTGCTGAACTTCCTCATGGACAGAACTCAGCCTGTCCATGTGGGTAATAACACCTCCAATCTCATTTCTTTAAATACTGGCTCCCCACAGAGCCGAGTCTCGAGTCCCCTGCTGTTTACCCTGATGACCCATGGCTGTCGTCCCAGGTTTCCACCAACCACATCATGAAATATGCAGACGACACAACAATTATGGGACTCATTCAAGACGACAATGGAGTGAACTACAGAAAAGAGGTACAACATCTTGTGGACTGGTGCAGAATAAACAACCTGCTCCTGAACGTCGACAAAACAAAGGAGATCATGTCGACTTCAGGAGGTCACAACCCAACCACACACCACTCATTAACAACAGAGCAGTGGAGATCATCATCAGCACCAGGTTCCTGGGGGTCACATTACAGGCAACCTCAGCTGGACACCTCACTTCACTTCACTGGTGAAAAAAGCCCAGCAGCGCCTGCACTTTCTGAGACGAATGAGAAGAGCTGCCCTCCTGCCTCCCAACCTCTCTACCTTCTACAGAGGAACCATTGAGAGCCTGCTGACCAGCAGTATCTCCATTTGGTCTGGAAGCTGGAAGTCTCTGCAAAGAGTGGTGAAGACAGCAGAGAGGATCATTGGGGCTCCACTCCCCCATATCCAGATCATTGCACACAGACGCAGCTTAGCCAGATCAAACCAGATCCTCTCTGACTCCACCCATCCTCTCCATGGTCTGTTCATCTGCTTGGCATCTGGGAGGAGAGTCTGTAGCATCTGCTGCAGAACAGCCAGACTCAGAAATCGTTGTCTTCCTCTGGTCATCAGATTGCTCAACAATCCCATCATGAAGACTGTCTGAACTGTTTGAAAATAGTAATTATTATTTGCATATTATTTAATTATAAGCACACTTGTGTTTTTGTGTGTGCTCTGGTGGCCACACGATGACATTTCATTGCCAATTTTACTTATGTTTCTTTGTGCAATGACAATAAAATAAGTCTAAGTCTAATAGTTTAAATAGTGGCATTTGACAAAAAGTAATGTCTATTGATGGCTTCATAATTGATTACCATGTTTTTTATGGTGTAAAGCACTTTTAACCGCCTTGTTGCTGAAATGTGCCGTAAAAATAAACCTGACTGAACAGCCAGTGCCCTGAAAAACTGATAAAACTTCTCTGCAACAACAACTATATGCTTGTGTGGCAACATTTCAGGTACTCTATACTCCAGACTACTCTGTTGTTCAAAATTGCAATTTCTACTCAAATGTGAAATAAACAGTTTAAGATGAAGGATTTTGTTCTATTTCTAAAACCCCAAATGTATCATTTTGTATACTAGTGTTTTCAGCGCCTCATTAGAGAAGCATTAAAATGTCAACACATGGACTATTCAAACTTGGACTGGAATAAGTTACTGTACAATGATTACAGATTTTTCTAAATAAAATTTTTCATTTGTGCTGCAAAACTTTTCGGTCTCAACATCTCCTGAGTTTGTATTATTATAAATAACTATTGACTTTTGTTGTAAATCAATGCCCAACTCAGACATGACAGTGGTTTAAAGCTGATAAACATTATTGTCAGTTCAGCTGCTCTAAATTTGGAGTTGGAATTGGTTTAACGAACTGTTGTGAATGTAGTACTTAAGTTTTAACCACCACGTTGGATCATGGTGGCATTGACATCTGTAGTCATGAAGATACTGGAGGGACTGGACCTCTTCCATCTTAAACTATCATCACCATCCTCCTTGACCCTTTGCAGTTCACCTACAGAGCCAGCAGGTCTGCAGATGATGCATCACTTTGGCCTCTCATTTCATTTCACAATATCTGGACTCCCCATGAAAACAACCCAGGATCCTGTTGATGGACTTCAGCTCTGCATTCAATACAATCTGCCCAGATCTGCTCCAAGTCAAGCTCAGCTCAGTGTTCCCTGACTCCATCTGCAGGTGGATCTCCAACTTCCTGTCAGATTGGAGGCTGAACATCTCAGAGACTCGGTTCCCCTCAGAGCTGTGCACTTTCACCTCTCCTCTGTATGCCAACTGCTCTGATTACAGGACGGAGGTGGATCAACTGGTGGCCAGGTGCAGCAGTGACAACCTGGAGCTCAGTGTCCAGAAGACATTGAGCTCATGGACCTTTCCGTCTCCATTGTGAACTCCTGCTACTCCAGTTCTGATGATCAGCTTCCACCATAACATCAATGGGAGCAGTAAAAAGGTCCCAGTAAAAAAAGAAATGATCAAAGGAACGCCATCAATAAAATGAAAGCACATTTTAAATTGTAATTTAATGAGTTATGACCAATCCTGCTTGTCATCAGTGACTCTGTTCTATTTTGTTATTCATATTTTCCTTTTAAACATTTTAACAAGAAACTAAGAGCAGTAAAAGTCGTGTAGATTTTTAAATAAAAGGGAATTGAAATTGAAAAACAGGACATTTTGCTGCATACAGTTCTCCGCTACATTATCCAATTCATCTCTACAGACATGTTCAAGTTTTTCATGCTTACCTTCATAGTTACCTGAAGGAGCCTCAGGTTTTGTTCAAGTGTTTGCAACTCAGGAAACTGTCCTCTATAATCATCCAGAGAGGAAAGAAGAATTTCCAGGGCATCTTCCAGCTCACTGTCCACCACACTGTCACTCCCTCCAGGTAACCAGCTGGCTCCCACACATATCCTGTCTTCTTCCATCAGCACTTTTTGAGCTCTGTAGGTCCCATTTCTGCTGGTTGTGGATGGGATTGTAAACTCTAAGTCAGGATCAAATCTGTTTAGCTCATCCCCGTCAGCCTGGGGAAAAAAGGATTCTTCATGTGGACGAATGAGTGGGCCAGGAATGTGACTGACATCTGGGATTTCCTCTGCAACACAGAGACTTGGTGGAATGTCAGTGTGCATGAGGGAGGGGCTTGCTGGCTCAGATCTTCTACAGGGCATCTCTATGTCACTTATAGAGATCCCAGACATCAGAGAGGCTACATCTCCTGAATCACCAACTGATGAATCCACAAACCCATCGGTGCTACTCTCACTGATGTGACTCAGAGATCGAGTGTAAGACTGTCCATGTCCTGGGCTGGGGCTGATAGTTCCCACCAAATCCAGCTCCTCAAGAAGGCCATTCGTTACTGGTTCCTCTTCCATCATTCTGCAAAGTAGTTACTATGTCAGTTTTTTTCATTATTCAAAGATCACATCACATTACCTAAATGACTGGTTTATGTAAGTTCAAGTACAAGTAATAAACATACTAACAAACAACAACAAAGAAAAACACCAAACATGCCTTGGGCTGTCGGCTACATATGGAAATTGGATGCTGGAAGCCTTTAAAGTGGAACTGCCATTGGGAATCTCAGTTGGAGGAGGAGAATAGTCAACATGAGGCTGTGGAGACGAAAAGGATGCAGGTTCGGTTCCTGAGGTCCTTAACACACCCTGGAGCAACAAGCAGACATGTGATTACCAGTCAAATGTCAATTCCAGTTCTTCTTAGAAATGGGCTGTTGGTCAGAATTGGTCCTGCAGGTTACCAGCCAGTTGGAAACTTTTTCAGGTCACTGAACACATAATAAATAATAAATATAATAATAATATATAATAAATAATAATACTTATCACTATTGTAATGCAGCTTTGTAGCCAATCAATCAATCAATCAATCAATCAATCAATCAATCAATCAATCAATCAAATTTTATTTGCATAGCACAGTTCAGCAGCAAGGCATTTCAAAGTGCTTTACATCATTCAACACATAAACAGTCATGCAACATTGAATAAACAATCAAAAACATTACATTTCCTGCCGAGTCAAAGTTCTGCCCTTCAAATCGGCAGGAAAAAAAAAAATCGCGGGTTCTCCAACCTGCAGCCCTTTCAACAATGGGGGGGGCGACTCTGCCTAACGCAATAGTTATTTGTTTTATTAGGATCTTGGCTTGTCTTTGTTCATATGTTTTCATTAAATTTTCATTATTTCCTCAATGCCTCTGCCACTCTGCATATGAGTCCTTTATAATTAAGACACCATGACAATTTTTCCCTTTGTTATTAAGCAAGATTGAAACATCTCTCCTTCTAATAGAAATAACTAACAACTTATTAGGCAGGAAAGTTAGGAAAACATAAGCTGTACATCTGTATTCTCACATTGCAGTTCTTAAAATAAGCCAAATTCAGCTAAAACAGGTCAAAGCTCCAGATAAACCAGAGATTAGCAATCTGCATGCCTTAAATCTGATTGGTTATTTGGTATTTCTTCCTGCTTTTCTCAGTTATAGTTAGTTTTGTCATAGAAAACAGAATTAAAATAGTGCAGTACATTTCACTATATTACCAATCAACTTTTAAACCAATCAAAACTAAATTAATGATAATAATGAATTCTTTAGTAAAATAAATGTTAAAACTACTACTGCTGTGAAAGCTAACCACAAGCATGACCTGGAAAACTTCAATAAAAACCTTGGGTGTGTTACCGTGAGAGGTGGAGAGCTGGTTTCCACCGGCACAGACGACCGGCGGCCGGAGGAGTCATCAGATGAGTCGGAGGTTGACCAGGGTGGCTCTTGTACTTCCCCATCTGGACTGTCATCAGGGATCTGAAAGAGAAGAGCAGAGTTGGAAAGCTGGTCTGATGTGTGCAGCTTCATCTGCATAGCTGGACTGAGTAGTTCTGCAGAGATGGAGCACATGTCCTCACCTTTATCAACCAGCTAATACTAGGTTTATATTTCTGTTTAAATTCTTCTTGTCGCTTACAATTCTCTCAATGTTCGGTAAAAATCTCTTCATTCACTGGAGGAGATCATTTTTATTTTCGTTTTTGTTGACTCAGTGTAACAAGCAGCCCTAAGCACTTTGAATTGCCTTGTTGCTGAAAATGTGCCATATAAATAAAATGACCTTACTTTACCTTACCCCTGGAGCTGGATGTCCAATCCATTTACCTTCTCTTCATAAAGTGCTGAACAATCATAACTGCAGTTACTGGCAGTTTCAGTCTATACTACCAGGCTACTGTCTGCTCTGAGGATGGGCTTTCTAAGGACTTACTGCACTGAGTGTTTCTGGTGAATTGTCCCGACAGGGGCAGCTCTGGGTAAGTGTCCCCCTGAAGATGTCCATGAGAGGCCAGTGCTGCTGCCTTGGTGGACACCGGGGCAGAGACTGTACATCCAAGAGGCAGCAGGTGGAGCAAAGAGTGTTGGAACAGTTAGGAGTCAGATGCTGTTTATTCACAGCCACTTGTGTCTGAACCATGGAGTCTTACTTCTGCTGGCAAAAATGATTTAACTAACAATCATGTTGGTGCTTCTTTAACCTCTTTAAAGCAGCAGTATTATGTATTTTCTAGCCACATAGCAACATTTCTTATATCCAAATCAAGTAACTATGTTACCTTCAGTTGTTATAAAAATGTTGAATACATCAAATGTATTCAGCACGTTTGTCTAATTAAACATCTTGGAATTGGGCCTCTGTCTTTTTGAGAAACTGCTCTTTCTGAAACTCCACCTTCAGGAAGTCATCACAACATGGCTCTGCTATCAACACTTTAGGAAGTTTGTGTAGATGAAATGAGGAGCAAAACTAAACCAAATAGAGTTTTAAGCCCCAGGATGTTGTTAAAATGTTTTTATTATTTCTCATAATTTTCTATAAACTGTTGCAGATTTTGAGACTAAAGATTTTAAAAAGGGAAAAACCTACAGGGAAAGGTTGACTGCGTATGAGTGGTGTCCCTGGTTGTCTCAGGATGTTTGATGAAACTGTTGGTGTTTTGTTGACAAGAGCGGCCTGGTCGTCTTTATCAAATGGACTGAGAAGAACATCGTGAGAATTAGAGAGACAAACAAAACACATAAAACCAAGAAGACCTAAAGAAATTAATAACTGAATTAAATGAATTACCGATTACATCAGTAGTTTTTTTTCCCACTTTTTCAACTTACTTCCAGGTGACTTCAAGGCTAAGTTTAAGAGTGCCAAGATCATTTATATCCACAGCTACCACCTGGGTGAGTGGAGCAAACAGGTCTTTCATTTCACAGGAAACATTCCCTACGACCACGTGATTGGCTAAGCTCTTCAGTTCTGTCACCTAGGAAACAAAAGAGATGATTCAGGGTTAACCATTCAGATCTAGATGTAGATACTGTAAGACTAGAGCAGCTAATTCCAGTGCTACCCAGAGTTGCAACATTAATTTCTGCCCACCAACCTTCACAGAGAGGAACTCGTTAATGAGAGGGAGAAACACCGTCTCTTCACTGTCCCACACCTGCTTGCCGTTGATTTCTATCCTCCCCCGTAGTTTCCAGCGCTGTCGGCCATACTTTATAAAGATCTAAAGGCAAACACAGAAACATTGCAGATGTCACACAGAAGCAGACTTTATTTTAGCCGGTCACCCTGTCTACTTTTAAGACTTGGCTTACAAGCTTTTCTTTTTGATTAAGTTTATAGTTAAACTGGCTTAAATTATCCGGAGTTCTCTTTGTAGTTATGCTTATGTTTATATTCAGCTCTTTCTACCATCAACTTTGAGCTATCATAGAAATTCTCCTGACCCTTGAGACGTTTTTTACTCTTTACTCTTGTGGAACAAGGTATCTGGTTATCCTGAGCCTGGTTCTGGTGCAGTTTTTTCTCCCCACTCTTGCTCCAAGCTTGCTCTAATTTTATAGCAAACTGAACTCTTTTTACTGACTAGCTTTTTATGAAAGAATGTATTGTCATCCAAATGGATGGGATTGAATTGTGTAAATTGAATTTGAACTTAACTATATTAAGTAGAATATTGTGGGATTTCTTGGTCTGTATTGGACTGCAGATGAGCTTGGATTGTTTTGTCCTGTAAAGTTACTCCAGTTATTCATTAACTGAATAAAACAAAACTGAATGTTTTTCCTGTCATTCAATCAAATGGTTTTAAACACTTGCTACATCTGGGAAAACATAAGAACTAATTTATACCCACAACAGAGATAACAGAAGAAATACAAACAAGGCAGAGCTGATGCTCTGATCAAATGACAAACCTTGGATCAAATGTTTAAAGTATTGTCAAAAGGTTCCCATCATTTCAGAAGTAGAATCCAGATCATGCACATATTTCTAAACTGGTCTAAAGGCCCCAAACAGAAACCAAACCAAAGCATCCAGTGTCTTCCATGTTTACACACCCACTGGAAGTATTAAGGCTGGTTGCTGGAAATGAAGAGAAATTCTATGTGTCTCAGGGTCATGTGACTGCACTGATCATAATGTCAGCTGAAACGCATGTCAGGAAACGCTGCTGGCCTCCTGTCAGTGAGGTCAGACAGCCCAGCAGAGCTGGATGCAGTGACTCCATGCTGTCCTGTAGCAGACCGGCTCCATCAACTCTGGGCCAAGTTGACTTACTGTGAAAGGTTGGACTGCTGGCTGGTCAACATGGTGCAGGTGGTCCAAAGGTCCATATACTGTCTTTGGATGTGTTTTTTCTTCTTAACATACTATTCCAAGGTGCTGTTTCAGGTGTGGTTAGACACACTGATGCAGGAAGTGACATCACACTGTGGCATCAGGATCTCCTCTGCCACTCCTAGAGGCAAACACCTCCTGCCACAGCGCTTCCAGAAGCAGCTCTAATGTTTAGCTGGTGGTGCTGCCATACAGAGGTCAGCCATGATGTAACACAGATGAGACTCACTGCTGGACTTGAGGTGAAGCTATTTGTCGTCAGCCACTATGAAGATTTTTACAAGCACACTTAGTCTCCATGTGATGTCTAGTTTGAACCGTTCCTTTGGCTTAAATGTAATAACAGTGAATAAATCTATACTCTGTCATGATCCGTGTTTCTGTTTCTGTGTGTGTTTTTGAGTTTTCTCTGTGGTCCTGTTCCGTGTGAGTCTCTGTCTCTCCCCCGTTGATTGATCCCAGCTGTGTCTCGTTCCCTTGATTACCCCTGTGTGTATTTAGTCCCCCTGTTGTCTGTGTTCTTCATCGGGTCCTTGTCTATCTTGTCTAAGTTTGTTCATTTACACGTCTGTCTGTTAGTTCGTCTGCCGGCACAGTTGTACTGTGAGGTCCTGTGTCGGCATCTGCTCTTTTTGTCAGTCTTGTAATCAGTTGCTACCGGCATGTTAGCTGTGCGCTAGTCTGTCTGCTGTGCTGCCTGTCCTGGACTGTTCTGAGCATTATAATCATTAAATTCATTATCATCTTCACCATAACCTGGGTCTCTGCATCACTCCTCACCACCAACCCAAACACCCTCCTGACATACATATAAAGAAGAACCTAAACATGTTTTCTAATTCAATTCTATCTGCATGTAAGCGATATCATGTCAACTACAGAATAAATGTTTGTAAAGAATGTGTGCAAATTTTCTGATTTAACTAAAAAAACAGCAGTAACCGTAAAGAACCAAGCTGTTTACCACCTGCCCTGTTCACAACGCAGAACTAAAGGAAAAGGCTTTCCGTGTACAGGAAAACCACCCATTATGACTCAGCAGGAATAACACTAGGTAGACTTCCAACAACAGTAAGTTTCCAGAAACAGTCAATGAATTTTGGCTTCATCTAAAACAAAATGTCCACACTGCTGGTCCTTCCTCAAAAACTCGGCAAAATAAATCCTTTCTTACACTCCTAAAACATTACCAGCTAAAATCAGAGAAATATTCCTTTTTCCTTGCAGTGATATAACTATTACTCTGTTTGTCTTCCCCAGTTTAAACATTAAGTTATTTAGCTGAAACAGACAAAGGCGCAAACTAACCTCATACTGATCCCCTGCACACAACCTGGCAAATCCTGCAAGACCTGAAAAGCAAGAAGACATAGAACTTGAAAGAAATTCCCAGAACCCAAAGCATATCTATGAATTAGCGTCATCATTAAAAAAAGAATATCACCTGAAGATTTCTACACAAACTCTGTGAGCCCCAACCACACACCCAAAGTCATTAAATAGCATTTATCTGAATGAATGAAAGTACATCCATTAGGGCCATCATCAGTAATAAGCACTCTAGTAACTCACATAGCAGAGGTGCATGTATGTGGCATATAAGTTTTCCTATTGCTGTGATGCTTTTGAGGTAAAGGATTTTGACATGTTTAAGAAGATCTGGCTTAGCTGGAGCTCAAAGTTCATATGCTACAGAAGCTGCTCAAGTCCAGTCCTGGAGAGCTACCATCCTGCAACTGTTAGATGCATCCTTACTCCATCAGACAGGATCAGCTCTGGACAGGTCTGGAAATGAGAAATTCATTTAATTCAGGTGTGTTGGAGCAGGGAAGCATCTGAAAGCTGTAGGATGGTCACTCTGGAGGATCCGTGTACTACAGTATCAGATCTGCAGGAAGGTCATGTTGCAGTGTTATTTACCTGAGTGGACCAGAGAAATGAAGGTAGGTATGCAACAGGGTGGTGAAGATTTTATTACCTTTCAATCTGATGTGGAATTCTCCAAGCTGGTTCTCAAAGTCATTTTCCATCACACACATAATCTGCAGAGAGAATGCATAATCTATTCACTTCTGCACTATTTGAACAGTACAAAGTTTACCTTTAAAGTATCATCATTGATAATATAAGTCATATCTGACTCCTCACATGCAATAAACTCAGTTTATCTTACCTCGGTGCATTCCTTGTATCCTTTAGAAGCCTCTCCCAGACTTTCCTTTGCCTCCTTGCTTCCTGGGTTGGCTGTGTATGCCTTCATTATCTTGTGGGCTCCATCTCTCAGTTTCCTGTGCAGGCAGTAGGTTTCATAAAACTCCTCAACCTGAGAAGAGAATACCCAAATCTCAGAAGAGAAGCTCTGTTCAAAAACATTAACAATCAAGAGGCTTTGAAGAGCAAGAGATTCATTGAGTGTTGCTCATTTTGGGAATTTATAATTGGTAGAACTGTGTGTATATAGACATGTGATCACAAATAAAAGATACATGTAGTATCTAATCACACATGAGAACATACTTTTGGCAATGTGCAAACGGACCAGCCAAGAAAAGAGATGAGTTAAAAAAACAGGATTCATATATGGACTCCAGATGCATTAGCAGGCATACTGCCACTGTGACCTGAATGTGCCTATATCAGGAAGACACGCATGTGATAGTGTAAACTTTGGGGAGAGAGTGTGTTGGCCAGAACCCTAAACAGGGTGCTGTCCAATGATTGGGGGGACTTCACTGTGATTAGGCCAAGACTTAGGCTGCAATATTGTAATAAAGCTTTACTGTTCAACCAAAGTTTGCAGCATTTAGTCTTTTTCCTGCAACATCATCACACCACCATCAAGAGGAGCCTGACTAGAAAAAACACACTCAGCATTTGTAAGACATGATCTAGATTCACTGATAAAACCAGTTACCCAAGTTAAAGGAATATCAAGATCTATAGAGATGGGAGAACCACAGTGCTGGTTCTGTTGGACCTCAGTGCAGCTTTCGACACTGTTGACCACAACATTTTATTGAATCGACTGGAAAGTTGGGTCGGACTCTCCGGGCCGGTGCTCCACTGGTTTGAATCCTACATAAAGAACAGGGATTTCTTTGTTTCAATCGGAAATTTATCATCAGAGAGGTCAAAGGTCACATGTGAGGTACCCCAAGGTTCAATCCTAGGACCCCTTCTCTTCAATATTTATATGCTCCCACTGGCTGAGGTTATAACAGGAAATAAGATCAGCTACCACAATTATGCGGATGATACACAGATCTACATCACGATGTCACCAGGTGACTCTGAACCCATCCAATCACTGAATAGATGCTTAGAACAGATAAATGTGTGGATGTGCCAAAACGTTCTCCAACTGAGCAGAAACAAAACTGAAGTTATTATTAGAGGAGCGAACTAGAATCAATACTCAGCTTCAGTTATTACAACTGAAAACCAGCGATCAGCCCGAAACCTGGGAGTAGTGATGGACTCTGACCTGAACCTCCAGAGCCACAAAGTCGACCTTCTATCACCTGAAGAACATCTCTAGGATTAGAGGACTGATGTCTCAGCAAGATCTAAAGAAGCTCATCCATGTGTTTATCTTTAGCTGCATTGATTCCTGCAACAGCGTCTTCACAGTGTCATGATGTGGTGTGGTGGTGGTGAGGATTGACGCTGAGACCCAGGTATGGTGATGATGATGATTTATTACGAAGAGCTCAAACAGTCCAAAAACAGGCGGCATGGCACGGATGTAGCACCCAGCTAAATACCGGTAGCACTGACTAGACAGACTGAAATGATGAGCTAATGCCCACACAGGACTTCACAGTTCTACTGTGCGGGCAGACTGACGACAACGACATCTGACTATAGACAAGGACCCCAACGAGGAATACAGACAACAGGGAAGACTAAATACACAAGAGGTAATCAAGAGAACGAGACACAGCTGGGAAACAATTAACGGGGAAGACGCAGAGACAGGACTCACAGGGCTACACAGAAAACTCAAAAATAAACACAGAAAAACACAGACTAACAAATCAATCAAACAGCTGCAGCTGATCCAGAAGCTGCTGCTGCTGTTCTCACTAAAACCAGTACGATAGAGACATAACACCAGTTTTAAAGTTCCTACATTGGCTCCATGTAGCTCAAAGAATAGACTTTAAAATACTGTTGTTAGTTTATAAATATCCCTCTGATCTTCTGGTTCTGCTCTGCATCCAGAACCAGAACCAAACGAGGAGAAGCAGCATTCAGTTTCTATGCACCACAAATTTGGAACAAACCTCCAGAAAACTGTAAAACAGCTGAAACACTGAGTGCTTTTAAATCTCGACTAAAAATCCACCTGTTTACAGCTAAATTTGAAACGTAATCAATTTTAAATTTAATGATGACACTTGACTTAATGTAATGTTTTAATTGTGGATTCTATGTTACATGACTTTGTGTTTGTTATGACGTGAAGCACTTTGAGATGCCTTGCTGTTAAAATGCGCAATACAAATCAAATTTGATTGATTGATTGAGACACATTTGGTCCACCAAAAAAAAGTGATGACAGTTTGTGACTGTCACAGCTGGAAGAACTGTCATAGAAATGTCTTTTATTTTCTTTCCCCTTTTATATTAGGCTGTAGACATGCAGCTGTATGTCACAGTGTCTCCTATATGAGACAAAAGTGACACTGCTGCTTATTTGGTCTAATGCAAGGCCTCCTCTGTGTCTGCTGAGCTCCAACTGCAGGCTGAATCGTTTCTGTCCCCATCACCGATCTCCATTCAGACCCAATCACATTCAAACTTCTTCTAGGTGCTTAACTTGGTGATGAAGCATGCATGTCAATAAATACCATTTGCTGACAAAATGGTATCAATTTAATACCACATTAATTAATAGGTGGTATTAATTTACCACCTATTATCTGTGCTTCTGGTTAGTGTGCAACAGTACACTAGCCAGAAGAATTTAGTTTAACATTTCGTTCCAACTATAACACCTTCAAAAGGAGCTTTAATCTGAGACTAATCAGACTGGATTAACAAAGAATATCCGATCAACAAAGGATGGGTTTGTGGCTCTTACCTTGCTGAGATGAAACTCCAGCTTTGTGATGTACCGCTCAATCACTTTAACTTGCTGTCAGGGAAAAAGCAAAGGAAAATTCATACCACTTCACTGACTGAACCATTTTATCTCCATATTGCACAATGCAGTGTAGAAACAGGGGAATAAAGTATTGTTAGCTCACCTTGTCTAATTCATAAAGGAAACCCTAAAGAAAAGAATAAAACATCGAGTCATCAGAGTTGTATTTAAAGACATGAAAAGTGAATTGTCAGTTTGTGTGCAGAATAATCAGAACATACCAGTCTGGAGTTTCTCTTAGACACTCTAATCTGTCTGTTGATGTTTTCCAGGTCCATTTGGTAAACATGCAGGTAAGACCTTTAACACACACAATCCATCAGAATGAAAATAAACTCTAGTACAGAAAAGTTTATTGAAATGTGCTTGGCGTTTAATTTGATGGGAACAAGCCTCATGAAAATCAGCTGATTGCGTCCCTGTTAAAACATAGAGCCTTTTATTGCAGCACTGAAAATGTTAAAGTAATCCGAATTCTGACTAAAAAGCATTTACTCTGTGGGAAGAAAAGGTCAAGATGTAACTCTTTTTTTTAAACCAAACTCTCTGTGACAACTATTGGTATCTTTCATGTTAGTACTTTGTTCAACCCATAAGTCAAACTCCTGACTCCTCCCTGTTTCTCTGTCTTCCAGCTCCCACATTCAGCTCAGCCATTTATTTCTCTGTTGATTTAATGATGTTCTGGATAAAGTGCTGCTGAGGAACTGCTTGATGAAGAGACATAATAAGGTTTCTGAAAGAGTTTTATTTAAAATGTTCTGGTTTTTCAAAAGGTTTAATTCAGCCATTCTAACAAGGTTCATGTGGCGTTTTTAGCAGTGACAGGCCCGCAGCATCACAGATACTCTCTCATGCTGAACAGTGGGGACAGCAAAGCCATTCAACATCTTTGTTTCCAAAAATATCAATCTTGTGATGCAAAAACAGAACAGGTTGTTTGTGGTAATCACTCCTTTAAACAAGTTCACATTCAGATAGAATCTAATGGTTGCTATGAAGACTTTGGTTAAAGTCCTACTCTCTGTGTGTTGCAGTCAGAGAAATCTAGATTGTCATCTAGGCTCACAGTTCGTGCACTGCAAAAACTGAAATCTTAGTAAGATTAAATATCTTAAATTAAGTACATTTTTTCTTATTTTCTTTTCGTAA
>CAEGAF010050180.1:0-11121 GCA_903067075.1 Micropoecilia bifurca
ACAATACACAGAAATGGAAAGTTTAACTTTTCTTAAACCCATTTCAGTATATAGACCAACGTTAATTTAACAAAAAAATGGGTGTCAAACTTTTAACACTTTCAAAAGTGTTACTTTAACACCTGCTGACCTGGACACATATAGACACTTTTGGGGGTTAATTCAACACCAACATTTTAACTGTGTAGGTAACTTTTGATGTCACATGTGGGGAACCTCAATGTTCAATCCTAATATTCAACATCTATCTGCTCCCACTGGCTCAGGTTATAACAGCAAATAAGATCGGCAACCATAACGATGCAGATGATACTCAGGTCTACAGGTCACCAGGTGACCTTTGACCCCATCCAATCAATGAACAGAAGCTTGGAGTAGATCAATGTGTGGATGAGTCGAAACTTTCTCCAGATAAACAGAAACAAAACTGAAGTTATCATCTTTGGACCTAAAGATGAATGGTCTAGAGTTATAGATCTAGAGTCTATGCACAGCTTCAGTTATTACAGCTGGAAACCAGTGATCAGCCTGAAACCAGGGAGTAGTGATGACCTTTGACCTGAACCTTCACAGCCACATGAAGACAGTCACAAAGTCGGCCTTCTGTCACCTGAAGAACATCTCCAGCATCAAAGGACTGACGTCTCAGCGAGATCTAGAGAAGCTCATCAATGTGTCTATCTTCCCGACCTCTCAGGTTCTGGTTCTGCTCTGCATCCCCAGAACCAGAACCAAACCTGGAGAAGCAGCATTCAGCTTCTATGCACCACAAATCTGGAACAAACCTCCAGAAAACTGTAAAACAGCCGAAACACTGAGAGCCTTTTGAAGCAAAATAAATGAAAAAAAATCAACAATTTGAAAAAATTTTTTAATGTTGCAATTATTCACTGTGTGTTTTTATGATGTAAAGCACATACTATATTAGCTATACAAATAAAATTTTATTGATTTTAATGCTTTGACCATTTCTGAAGAAAATTAACTGCATTAGCGTTAAAGTTGATTGATGTAATTTACCAATAAACTGATAAAAACTGCTTTGATTTCATTGATAAAATATATTTAAGCAAATAACTGTTCCCTCTGGAGTCTAAAGGGCCACATAAGAAGTTGCAGTGGACTTAGTTTGGCCCCCGAGCCTCATGTTTAACACATGTAGGTTACAGAGAGAGATCATTTCCAGAAACATGTGGCTCCTAAACGACTAAACAGCATTACAGATAAACCCTAAACTCGTCTCCAACCAATTAAAATGGTGTTTTTGGACAGAGGCAGGAAACCGGAGTGGCCAGAGGGGGCGCTGTTGGAGGCAAGCAGGAGTTATGGTCTCATTACGCTCAGCTATAAAGTCACTATTGTGTGTTTTCCTCCACAGCCGAGAGAAAATAAGAGTAACTGATTTCATTGTCTTCTTGTGCCTGTCGTTCATCTTCCCTCTGTCTCTCTGTCTCTCTCTCTTGTTGTTTGTTCTGCTAATTTACTTTATTGCCCTGAAAGCTTCCCAACGTCTGACGAAAACAATTACTGCCTCTTCCTCTCTTCTCCATCATCATCACTCGCTCTGCCTCTTTAGCTGAGCGCTCTAATTAGTCCTGAGGCGTCGCTGATGCTTCTCCAACTTTTCTCAAGGTTTTTCACATTTCTCTGCATCGAGACATTTTTTTAAGGTACGTTTGTGCAATTAAAGTTCCACTGAAACATTTTTAAAAGGGAATTTACAGCAACTTTGTACTGATTACATAAAACATGCTGAGCTACCTGCTGCTGCATTTCACATACATTATATTTGCCAAGGCCTGATGAATCAGTTTAAAACGGAATATCTTATTTTTATTTTTCAAATCCCCTTTTTCAGAATATTTTCAGAATATGATCTCAGAAAAACAAAATATTCTAAATATTCATGTGTATTAATAACAGACATTGAAAAATTAGCAGATGGGTTTTTATATTGTAAATAAAACATAAAAAGTCTTATTTTAAAAAATAGGTTGAAATCCCTGTATAATCATAATAATCTAAAAGAAAATATAAATGCCATGTTGTGAATTAAGTTAAATATTTTTAACTATAGTTGTATAAAAACATTCTGGTGTCTGAATATGAAATCAGTAGATTTAAATATTCATTTTCCTAGAAATAGAAATATGTCAATGTGACACATTTATGTGATAATAACAGTTGTTAAATAGAAAAATATTAAAAACAATTAAATATTTAAACTTATTTGTTTTCCTCTGTCTTGTTTTTAAACTATTTTGTCAAATTCTGGTAATAAATTTCTCAGTTTGTCATTATTCCCTTTAAAGCACAATAGACTTTATCAACTGTTTGTTTAAAAAAACTGTTACTGCTTTGATATTCTTCCACTTTTTATCCAAAAAGATGCTTTACTCTGCAGCTCATAATTAATATTCATTGTATTGGAAGTAATGGAAGAGTTGAACATTAACATGGTGATTCACTGGTTTACACTAAAACTGTTATTTAAAAGAGAAGTTGACCAATTATTCTCACTAATTCTTAAAACTGTGACATCACTGTCTCAGCAATGTAGCTTGTAGAGGAAGAGTTGCTAAAAATAAGTAACTAAATTATGAAAACAATACAGACGCATGTGATGGGGAGGCTTCTGCTTGGACACTTTTAATACAGCAGAGAAAATGAAAGTTTGTCTTTAATGACTACCAAATGCGGATTTTATTTTTAGATCTACAGATATAAAAATAAAAGTATCTTCAGTTTTTAGCTAAATTGAGACTTTTAGGTTTTTTCAAGTCACTTTTGATGAGAAATTTGCTTCTACTGTTTGAAATTTGCTTCTACATGACTGAAATTCATCTCCAAAAGATTTTCATCCAGCTGAATAAAATATTCTCAGCCATCCGAGTTTCTCTAAACTCTACATCCTTCATTGAAATATATTAATTTATTAAAGTTGAATTATTTATTACTGAATGTTTGCTTCGTCAGTTTGTTCTTCTTGGCTCTCGGTTTGTTTGTGAGAGTTTTAGTGATTGTTTTCAGGGTTTTTCTAGAGCGCTTTACATCAGGATCATCTGCACTTCATTAAATTTGACAAAAATTCGCAGAAATGTTCCAGCAATTATACTGGAACATTATATAAACCCAAAATCCTGGCTGAGGCTTTATTAAAGAAAAAACACCAGTTTCCAACAGACCACATTACCACACCACATACTTTTATTAGATAATTTTTCAGCACCTGTTTAGCTACATGAAGAACTTCTTTTCAACGTTAAACTAAATTTGCAATTAGGACTTTCATTATGCTGAATTAATGCATCATGATTTGCATGAAAACAATAATTTGTATGAAACTAAACTGGTTCCTGTGCGCCTGTCGGCTCGTCCCTCTTCCTGGCTGCAGACAGGATAGCATTACATTGTCAGCGGTAATTTAACTCTCATCTGTCTTCACTAATTATTGTCACATTCATCAGATTCATCAAGAGGGGCTCTCACAGGGTTTGCACCGTTTGCCGTTAATACAACATCAGCTGCTATTAGGACCGAGGAAGCTGAGAGGTGACTGTGTGTCTGTCGCTAATTAGACCAAGCTGTGTGATTAATTATACAGTCCGCCTTTTTTTTTTTTACTCCAGAGCCTGAGGATGACGATGCTGATGGTAGGAAAAATAACGGCAGAAGAGGAAGAGTGAAAGATGGAGGAAGAGGGAAACGGCGTCGGTGGAGAGGAGGAGAGCTGAGGGAACCGAGCCGAGAGGTGAAGTGTTTTGTCACGAACCCTCAGAGTAATTCCCACCTGACAAAGACGCTTGAATCAGGGGGGAAATTGCAACTTGTCACCCAGCAAATAAACTGCCCTGATAACTGATTAATAACGCACACCTGGGACAGCTGCACACACTCCTTCACACACACTCGCATGCAGATGCAGGCACATGCTGAGACACACAAACAGAGCCAACACACTGCAGATTTATGGACACACACACACAATTATGCACATTCATGCTTTGGAAATTCAGCCAAATTCAGAAACTCACACACTTCACGCAAAATTATCTGCCATTCACGAGTAAGTGGCGTAATTTCTCCTATAGTCAGGCACAAACTGTCATGAATATCATGAAACCATCAGAACATTTAAATTTATCTTCAATATTGTTCTAAATTACGTTAGTTTTCAATGCTGCTTGTGTGTTTTATTCACAGTAAACTGTGTTGTTGTCATTTTTAACCAACATGGAAAGAGGAAACCAGTCAGATTTCAAGTTAAAGATTTTTTTCATTTAACAATTTAGCTTTACGTTTCACCAAACAAAAATCAAAACAAAGCCCAAATCTGTCAACCTGAACACAAAAAGAGAAAAGTTTAGGATCAGAAGAAGTTTCAATGTAATGGGATCAAAATGTCCTTCACTCGATACGTTTTCCTCCAGAGAGCAGAAAACATGAAGAGCTGCTGAGCATCAAAACACAGAATCATCAGAGCAGCTTGAAGATCCGACTCTCATCGTGGCTGAGAAACACGAGGAAAAACTACATAAATCTTAAGTTTCTGCATGTGAATATTTCAGAGGTGATCTGTTATATTTCTGTGAAGAGGTCAGGATGGGTCAACGGTCCAAACAAAACATGTTCACTACATTTATTGCATAAAATCATTCTTGGATAAAGAAATGCTGGGTATTTTGGGCTCCTTTCAGAATAAACTGTTTTAGGGCTTTTGTGACTTTAAATTAAAATAAGCTGCTGCTGGCCATGCAATTATACAACCAAGCATCTTTGAAAAGCAGAAGTGGAGCCTCCTGCACAACCAACAAGAATGCAGCAAGTGGCTTCTGGATGGTAAGTTATCAACAAAACATGCACACAGCTGTAAAACCAGCTAACCAAACATGCTGGAAATCTGCTTGGGTTGCTAGGAAACAGGCAGAACTCCCCTGGGGTTGCTAGGAAACGGGCAGAACTCCACTGGGGTTGCTAGGTAACGGGCAGACCTCCACTGGGGTTGCTAGGAAACAGGCAGAACTCCACTGGGGTTGCTAGGAAACAGGCAGAACTCCACTGGGGTTGCTAGGTAATGGGCAGAATTCCACTGGGGTTGCTAGGAAACAGGCAGAACTCCACTGGGGTTGCTAGGTAACGGGCAGAATTCCACTGGGGTTGCTAAGTTGCTGATTTGTGACGTTACATTTTGTAGGTTTTTTTCAAGACACCAAAAAAGATTTACTTATTGATAGGAAAAAGGATAGAGGTTTTTTTTAAGCCCTCAGATTGTTTTTAGAAGCTGCAGAAACTCAGATGGAAGCACAGCTGAGCTTTCTAAAAACACACAAACTCAACAAAGTGTCCCTGTGGGTTTTGTGAATGCAGGAGGAACCATCGATGCTTCGAGACGATGTTCAAGTAAACATGGAAAATCCAAACCCATCCTTTAGGTGTCGGGTTCGGAAAGGTCACCTGATCTTTACACAAAAGGAAAGTCCGTGAACAAAATGAGTAATTTTTCTAATGTGTCTGGGGAGCTGAAAGAAGATGGTTAATACAGCTTCATACTGGAAATAAAAAAAAAATCTGACCATCCAGTCCCTGGAGACAAAGACAACAACAATAGGAGAGGAAGAAAATTCAATTACTGACAGACAGAGCTTTTAAAAGACTCAAAGGATCAGCTCTCTTCCCGCTTTCCTCTCTTTTTTTCTTGAGATGATGCACATGCACACACGTCAGTCAATATTGGCACACATTGACCCTCCCAGGAGAAGCCATTTAGAGTGACACCTACTCTCAGTGTCTATTATACACTTACACCTTCCTCCCTGAACTCACAGCCCCGCTGCGGTTCTCAGGGTTCGCACCTTCCGGCCTCTGATCCGCTCTCTGATTGGACAACAACGGTGGGACCAAGACGGGGTCGGACCGGGCCAGGCTCAGCACCGCCAAACTCATACACCCATCACGTTTCTTACAGCAGCCACACACACACACACACACACACACACACACACACACACACACACACACACACACACACACACACACACACACACACATCTCCTCCAAACAAAACCTCTTCATCTGCAGCACAATGGAGGCTCTCCTGAAAGCCTATCATTTTCACTGGCACCAGGTCGAACGGTGACGAAGAGGAGGAGGAGGGACGGAGGACAGGAGGACGGGGACACAGCCGAAAATTGGATCACAGCCGAGTGTTGTCATTTGGAGTTTTATCAGCGGAGCCTGACGCCCAAAAGGTCATCTGACATAATGGCTGATGAATTTAAAAAACGTGCTGAGCAGGATTTTCATTTGCAATTTTCAATTTAGCCAGACGGAGCCTCTCATGGCAGCCGGCTGATAACCGTCTGCAGCCTGTCGGCGCTTATCGCGGCGCCTGTCACAAGCATCAGGCAGCTGCTGCAGCCGCAGGATGGAGGGATGCAGGCGGCCAGAGAGGCAGATGAGAGGCGATAAGGAAACGACCAGAAACACACAGATACGCTACAGCTTAAACCACATGTGTCAAACTCAAGGCCTGTGGGCCACATCCGGCCCGCCATAGCTTTTTCTGTGGCCCTCTAGATTCTAGACTAAACACTAAGGGAGTTTAAATATGTTATCAATTAAAACAATTCAGTTTTTATCTGTTTACTGCCAAATTATTTCAATCAGTTCCTCCATTTTTCTGAAAATTATTGTGGAAATTCACACAAAATCAACAAATCCTAGAACTTCTTTTTGCCCTGAGAGTTTATTGTAGATTTTTCTCAAAAGATGGTCAAAACAGTTTTTACTTGTACTAAACAGCTGCCTCAGCCTGAATTGATGTCTATAATAATGATCTATACAGCTGGTAATAAAAAGTTGAATCTACAGTAGTAAATAAGCATATATTGAAAATATTTCCAAATTAGTACCACAAAAAATAAATCACAAAAAGTATCACAAAATCCTGGAGGGACTGAAAAGATGTCCAATAATATCATTTAATTTTAAGAATTAATTAACATTTTAACAGGTTTTATTGACACATTCTGGCACAACCAGCCCTTTAAGAGCATTCATGATCTTGATTTGGCCCAAAACAGAAATGAGTTTGACACCCACGGCTTAAACAATCTGCTCTTCTGCAACTGAAACATCCAGGTTTGGAGGAACACACTGCGTTTCCATGAAATGAGAAACGCAATTAAAGTCACACATGAATGTTTGTTCATGTCATTTAAAAAAAATATGCAGAGCCAACATCCTCCAACCACTTCCTGTCTTCTTCATCGTTTCCACCAGTAGTAACATCCTGTTGTTTGCCACTGGTGTTTCCATTGCAGTTTTGCCAAATATGCTAATTTTGATGCAGCCTATAAACCCGTAAACGTAAAACAGTTTTATCAACAAACAATTTTCCATATAGCAAATTTATTTTTGTTTTTCCAAATTACATCATTTTAAGGTCAATGGAAACGGATCTAGTAGCTGCATTTCCACTACAAATGTATGAAAAACCTTGCTGACATACAGCTAATGTCAACAAAAATAAATAAATTTCCAATTGCAAATAAGAAACAGTTAAAATCACAGCTGAATAAGTTTGTTCATGTAAGTCATTAAAAACATGCGTCTTTCGTCCACTTCTTTCGTCTCCTTCGTCTTTTCTGCCATTAGCAAGAGCCGCTTGTTGATCATGTGACTCTTGTGATCCAATGTTTCCATTTCACTTTTTTCAAAATACAGAAATCTCAACACAGCTGAAAAACCATTTAACGCAAAAACCTTTTCCAAAACAACGTATTTCCATCAAGCTAATTTATTTCCAGTTTGTGCCGTTATTTGGTCGATGGAAACGCAGCTGGTGCAACAGTTTGGTGTCGGAGGTTCAACTTGTGACTTGGAGCTTTTGTAGAATCGACACATAAATATCTGAATCTTCACAGGCACAGAAACCTGGACTAACTGAGAAACCCAAATGTTTCAAACTGGCTCCATGTTAACAGGTTTGTACGACACGACCAGCGACTTACAGGGATGAAACCAGCAGATCGCAACACAGTGAGTCCACTCATCAAAAGTCAACTTTCATGTAACCAGAATTATTGGGAATTATCAGTTATTTACATACTTGTTAAGTCGAATCAATCAAAGAAAGATTATACATAAAAATCAAATTTGATTCAAAATGAATGTAATTTAACTCCTTTGCAGCTTCTTTCCTGCGGATCCTGTGGCACATCATAGATTCTTGTATTGGAAAATAAACAGGAAATTAAAAATAGTATTTTTAATTTGCACTTATTTGTCTTGACTGGTCAAAACAAAAATTATTAAAAGAAGGAAAATTTACAAGCTATTTCTTAAAACTGCCTAAAGCTGAAGAAACCGAAGGCTTATGAAAGGATGAATCTGGTCATGAAGGGTCCTAATTAAAGGGTGCAGCAGCTCAGACATTTATCAGCTCAATGGAGGAATCACTGCTGCAGACTTTACCGCTTTGACCTTAAAGTTGATTTAGTTTATTGAACAGGAACCATGGATTTTACAGACATACAGTCCAATCATACGAGTTTAATCTTTTCTTGTTCAGGCTTCAAACTTTTATTCAGCATTTAATATGTAAACAACATTTTTACTGTAAACATTAATGTCAGGAATCCAAAAACTAGCGAGCTAGCATGTTAGCTTTGCTTCAAGAGTATAAAGGTTTTTTAGTCTGATCAGGATATTTAGGAAATTAAAACAAAGAGAAACAAAGTGATGAAACTAAAGTGAAGTGTGTCAGTATCAAGGACAACCTGAGAATCTGTTCAAGTTTTATTAGTTTGATGTATTTTGCACCTGAACCGACAGAAAAACTTTACTGTGTGTGTCAAACTCGGTCCTCAAGGTGCGTAATTAGAACTTTCCGGCTATTATTTGTGTGTTAAGATATTACTTCATGAGTCAAATCAAAGCAGTTTTTATCTCCATACTGTCTTATAACCTCAGTTTTCCACGATTCTGCAATCACAAACTCCCACTGACAGGTGGCGCTATAACCTACAACCGTCTCAGTCTTACTTGATATCATGTGGTGAGCAACAAAAGGTCAGATTTACCGACGCACATAAACACAAATATTGCAAAGTTTCTGGCAAATATATCACAAAATCAGTGATTTTTACTGATAATCACAAAAACAATCAAGATCCTGGATGAGCTGATCAATGTGAAAAGATGCTCAATATTTAATTTTGAGAAGAACTCATCGAATGCAGACAGTTATTTATTAATATATCGACAGTTTGTTCATGGATTTTATAAGTACACAAATATTTTAGTCAAGAGTATCACCACTTCAAAATATTTCTACTCAAGTAAAAAAAATAGACATTTAAGAAAGTACTGATCAAATCATCAATCATTTAATATTTATAAATGACATCAGAAGGACCAACATATAAAGTTACGTGGAAATTTTGGTATTTTAGGGACAAACATGACAATAATTCATACAAGTAACAAAATTAGGAAATAGAAATTTGTTTCCAAATCAGTTTGTTTCAATAAAAAACTTATGAAACTTCAACAGAAGCTGAGAGTCTGGTGAATTTTTGAGGGTAGATAATTCAGGAATTTTATTGAAGTTAGACTAGAAATACTTCATAATAAAAATAAAAATACTTCTAAAAGTACATTTATTCAAAAAAGTAGTAACTAGTTGCTACCAAACTCGCAAAATACAAATTTATCACAGTATTAAGACAGTTTTTGTCAGATTTTATTCTCATATTTTTACTTTATTCTTAGTTGTACGTGAATAAAGTTAAAATACGAGGAAATATTATTGAAATATGACTTAATTATAATATTTCAACTTTATTTTCCTACGACTGCTCTTGTAACAGTAAGACTTCATTCTGATATAAATTTATTCCAATAATACTGATTTTATTGCCAATCATTCCGTAAAACACAGAGACCCTTTGAGAACAGTGACGTTTCTGATGTTGCCCAAAACGAAAACGAGTTTGAAGCCCAAACTGCTTTACTGAGTTCGAAACCTTTCAGAATGAAAGCACAGCAGAGAACCTGCAGAGATATAAACGTCTTGCAGAGCAGACAGTGATGCTGCACCTGATGGAGGGCAGGACCAGCACCAGGCTCTTGGCAGCCAATCCAACAGCTGTGTCTAATAAAGTGCCTGGTCTCAAAGGAGGGCGATGGAGCCTCCATGACGATCCACACGGGAGGAAGAGGAGGAGGAGGAAGAGAGGGATGGATGTTGAAGAGATTCTGATGAAAGCGTAAATGACAGAGGCCAATTTCTCCCAACCAGCAGGAAAATGTACAATAAGTCGTCTGATTGGTGTTTGCTCACGTTGAAACGCCGACCGGTTCAAGAGGAGCCTCAGCAGCAAATCGACTTGATATGAATGTTTCATAACCAAGTTCCACATTTCTATTGTGTCTGTTAGCAACATGTCATCATTAATCTGCTTTATGCATAAAATCAGGTTTGTTTGACACAGTTAACATGTTAAAAGTGGAACATCGGCTCCTGAACTTCATGTTATTATGTCACCTTCTCATTTTGCTGTGAATGAACTGGCTATGCTACTTATAGCACAACATCGACTTTATTTGGAGCATTTTGACTGACTAGTCCAAAAAAAGGAGACTTTATAATTAATTTTTTTAAGCTTTTTCTGTTTGTTTATTTTGGATATTTAAAGAAACTAAAGTTTATTGATCTTTGAGAACGAGTTCTGTCAAAACAACATTATTATTTACTTCTGGAACAATTTGCTTGCATCACTCATGTAACTTTTTGCTCTGCAGTGACAAAAAAATACTGACTTTGGCCACAATAACTACATTTAAACAATGAAATTAAACGATTGCACTAAAAATGATTCACAAGTGTCACGGCTTCCTCCTGATGTCGATCTGCTGAACTGCAGACTGGAATTACAAGCTCCACTTCAGACTTTGGCTGCGTTCACACTGCAGCCTGAAGTGACTCAATTCCGATTTTTTGACAATTCCGATTTTTTTTTTTGCCAGTCGTTCACACTGTCAGTAAATGGACCTGTATGTGTTCTGCAGTGTGAACGACCTGAAAGTGTCCCGCATGCGCAGTAGAGGGCGCCATAG
>CAEGAF010050191.1:0-19842 GCA_903067075.1 Micropoecilia bifurca
TTCCTAAAGGTGAAGATATATCACAGATTTAAAAAGAAAATAAAAACGGGAGACCGCGGATAATACAGGAAATAGCGCCCCCTTCACTTCCGGATTGCAATGGTCCCATTTCCATATAAGGTATGAGGCTGACAGTGGTCCGTCCCCGCCCCTTTCTGTTTGCTGCAGCGAGGTGTACTTGATATATATTCCTATTGACTGTTAAGTGAACTAAAAAACAAAACAAAAAATTCAGAACCTGTCTGACTAAGGTGAAAACTTTGAGATGAATGAAGAACAGTTGGCAGTGAATAATACAGAGGATAATGAACATGATGGTGGACAGAACCTTGGACAAAACGGCATTGAACAAGCTGGGGTATTACAACAACTAAGTGATTTAGCCAGAAGACAAGAAGTCATGACAGTCATCTCATCACTAAATACTGAGCCTACCAGATCTTATGTCTATGTAAGGAAAGGCACATTTCACCATTTAGTGGAGACCTTGACAAAGATGGGAGGAGTGTAGATGAGTTTATTGAGGAAATAGGGTGATTTCTGCTAGAAACCAATCTGCACCTGAACAGTTTGATTTTGTGCCATCACTATGGTCGCCAGTCTGGGCCCTTGCAGGTCGAAGCTGCAGCCCGACAGCCAATCAGTGTGGCCTGTTCCTTTCAGCAGCATCCGGGGGACCTGACGTCAACATTCACAGTGTCACCGCCACATCTTTTTTCCCACTTCCTGTTTTGTGTCGTTTCCGCCAGAAGTAACATCTGTTGTCGACTCAAATGGTGTTTTCACCTCATAATGGCGCTAAAACTGCGCTTTTTTTGGGGTATATTTTCGCCGTCTGACCTGCTCCCTGCTGCGCGTCAGGTCCCACATCCTCCAGGCCTTACCGTGGCCAGCTGTTCTCCCGGGCCTCCAGCGGCCCGCGAGCTCCGAAGGTAGAGATTCCCTGCTGGGCCTCTCAGGATTAGATAACATATCCGTCGGTAAGGGCGCTGAGATTTAAAGGAACAGCTCGATTTATTAAAAAATCAAAACATTCCATAGGGGTACGGAAGCACATTGCTATTACGGAGGAAAAAAAATTGAGCGCTCTCACGTTATAAAGTGATGCGTATCTTGTTAAAACGTGACATATCACGTTAAAATGTGATATGTGTCTTGTAAAAACGTGATCACGTTTTAACAATGCGCTTCCTTAGTATGGAATGCGCTTCCCTAGTACAGAAGCGCATTGCTATCACGCAGGAATTTTTTTTTCCCCTGCATGATAGCGTGATAGTTATTTGTCACCAGCACAGAGAGGAGTGGCCACACAGGCATTCTGAAAGGTGTAGCTATGATGTGCATCACACTATCAGTCCTCCTCAGGGGCGGATCTAGAAAAATATTTATGGAGTGGCAAGAGGGTGGCAGGGACTTTTTCAGGGGTGGCAGTATATACAGTATCAGAACCACTTCTGACTGTTTTTAAAGCCAAACATCCAAAACAAGTTCCACCAAGCCACTAGTGAGGCAGTGGGGTCAAGTTTCTCGACACAGGAAAAACAAGGTTCAATGTCCAAACTTATGGATTGTTCTTGGTGATTTATTTTCCTCTTTCACCAAACAATTAAAGAGATCAAACTTTCATTTGTTCTCATGCTACGTCTCTTGCTCCGGTAAAAACCATCAACCCCAAACCCAAATGCCTGCTGGTCCTTCACCAGGCCCTATGTGGACTGACCCACATTACTTCCTGTCTAAATTTAGAAAATAAACAAGAAAATAATAAAACAAAAAAAAAATAAAATCAACAATTATCAACCTACAAATAAACTCTGTAAATACAAAAAATAGAAATTTAGGAATAAAGTAACAAAATTAAAATGGATAAAGAAATAAAGAAAAAATAGTTCCAATAACCTTTATTCTGCAGACGTCAGCCCCAGACGTTGATCAGTCCGTCGGAGCCAGGAGGTCAAAGATCACGCTCTGTACGCTCATCTCGTGCCCCGGCAGGGTGCTCACGTCGCACGACTCCACCTCCACCAGCCTCACCAAGCAGTCGCAGCTAGCAACCGCCAGCAGCCTCCCCGATTGGTTGAAAGCCACCTGGTTGGCCGCACGTGTTCCCGGCATCTACGACACCGCTCGGCGCCAACGGAACAGCAAAGGTCCTCAGCCGAGGACCTTTGCTGTTTTGGAAGATTAGCCAAATCTTCCCATCGTACAGCTCTCTCTTGGGACCGGTCTTCCCATGCCGCTTCTGTCTGTGCAGAGGTTGAGGCCTCCTTTGCACCACAGACTTCCCCAGCCGGGAAAGTGTGTTTCACAATTGGAGAAGGGTTGAAGACATAAGAATCAAACTCATCATATTTAATGGACTCCTCCCTGTAACTACTAATGTCAAAACTTACCTGAGGAAGTATTTTGTTAAAAATTTTCCTCACTCCGGTAGTGATTAAATATCTGGCACTAAGCGTCAGAGGGAAAAACACGCCAGCTACGATATGTTTCATACTAAAATCGCTAAAAAAGAGAGAGCTATATGTTGAAGAGATGGTTGTATATAATTGTGTGTCCTTTGATCTATGTCATAGATGAGGTCATAGCTACAATGAGTCACTGTAGTTCTGATGGAATGTCTTGCTTCTGATCATTGCTATGGAAACAGTCATATCAGTTCTGCATCACTCAAACTATTAACCCTTTGCAAGTGCATCACTTAATCATTCGAGGCGCCATGACGGACTTCAGAAGGATATTTCAGGAGGCTAGGGATTAAAACAGGGATTTTAATCTTTAAATATTAAGTTTGGATTGACAATGGTATATTAAACCATTAATTTAAGAAGGATTTTTCATCATTTTATCAGGTTTAAAATTTTGAATCATACTTGACTTAAAAATATCTTAAAATTAAAATTAAATGTTACTTATAAACATTTGCTGTTGCTGTTGTAAATTGTTACAAGACAAGCCTGCTTGGACAAGAGCTACAAAGAAATACTTTTGATTTAATAATTTTACATGCTAGCATAAAACAAGAATAAAGAATGATCCCTAAGAAATGGTGCTGCAGCTCCATATTTGATGGGTTTTAAATGACCCATTAGAACACATTTTTTCTGTATGGTGCGGAAATGTAAACAATAGACAAACCCTATTTCACCGAGGGCCCACTTCAGCATATCTGCCATCCTCAATGGGCCACATTGACGGTACAAATCAGGGATTCCCAGGTCCAGTCCTCCAGACTGCAACTTTTAGATCCATCCCCGCTAAAACACACTCCAGACAAAAGGTGGACTTCCTGTTAGAGATTTTTTGGTATTATCATTTTTGTTATTACTTTAGTTCATATTCAGTCTAATATTAATTGATAGTTAATCAACATTCAGTCTAATGTTGATCAGTAAATGACGTGCTGTGCGAATACTTTTTGATTGCTGTGGAGAATATCTGTGTTCCTGAAAACTGTTCCCTCCTGAGAAAGAGCCTGCCGCTTGTTTTATTGTTTATCTTTTCTGACTTTTGTTATTGCAAATAAAAGGCCTGCGCTAGCAGAGATGGGGCAGAATGCTCTGTGACCGACTCGGAGGAGTAGTTTGCTGAGTCTTCTCCAACTGCAGAAGCTTGGTCATAAAATTCATATACGTTGTCTGGGGTTTGTTTAATGAAGGTTCGAAAGGAAAAATACCTATCACTTCCCTCATTCTGATGACTGGTTGTGAAAATTGCACAAAAGTGGACAGGAGAAAAAAGCAAGAATTATCACATATCATATGTCATACCATGCTATTAGTTTTATATCCACATGAAACTACTTTGTGTACTTTAATTTTTATATATATTTATATAAAAAATGAAGGTGTTTAATACAAAATGGGACTGCAATAAAAATAGACAAATAGCCATGACGTCCACTTTGTTTTTTTTATGTAATTGATTAAATAACCATTTGAAAGCCACATTTTGGGATCTACTCTGGGTTTGCGGGTTATGCGTCATTTGCTGAATGTTTTCTCCGCTGCATCTTGTATTTTACCAAATTAGGAAATCAACAAAAATGGAACGGTAGAAAATATAGATTATGACATCACCCACCCCCATCCCCCAAAAAAGTTGAAAATACTATAAAACTTCCCATAGAATGAGATCATCTTTTTTTCGGTTCCTTCCTTCTTTATACGAGCTCAAACTTGATCTTAGTTGTTACTCTTTGGCAGGACTGGGTGGTGGCAACATATCAAATACAGTAAGTTATTTTATTATGATTTCTCTGTGTGTTTACTACAGTTTTATTATTCATTATTTTTCAATGATAATCAATCATTGAAAAATCAATATTCAACAGAGAAACTGTTGATCCTGTGAAAAAAGCAGCTTCAGAGTTTTAAACAAGAGTACAATGTGGGCTCTTGGTAAGATCGCAACCAGGTCCGTTAGCGGGTGGCTCGCTTTATTCTCGGTAATGTCAAATGAGATTTTGGTTTTTAGTTATCAGAAAATAACACAGAAACATGAGAAGTACATATCGATGGTCGTTTGAAGTTGGAGCCGTGTTTTACATGTTTCTACATTTCAGCTCTGCAAGTCCGTCAAGATGAGACTCCCTGTCTTATTTGGAATCGTTTGGTTGATGACAGATGTCAGCTATTGTCAGTATCCATGTGTTCACCCTCCATATTGCAGCAGAGGGCCGATGGGACCTCCAGGTGAGTGACAAAACTTCCCTTGTAAAGGGCCATGTCTGTAAAATATGTCAGAAAATACAGAATTGTAGATCAAACTAATTGATTGATTAAGTTGACTAGAAGGCATTAAACTTACTTTAGGAAGAAAAAAAGGAAGAGAAACTCCATCTTCCATGATATTGGGGAGGTTCTTTACACAGAATGATGAGTCAGGAAATCCTACAGAAAAGTTTGACGCAATTTACTAGAATGACCATCAGTTTCTGAACTTCACACTCGTCTATAAATAAGACTAAGTAGAAATGATGCAACAATTTGAAAACTTGTCTAAAACCAATGGTTCTCTGTGCAACGCCACTACAGGTGAGTCCTTTATGTGACTCCTTAAGCCTTAAAAGTCAATATTTTCTCTAAAATGTCAGTCTTTTAAAACGGCTTCAGTACGAAGAGCTTATTATATAAAAATATGAAATAGTTCAACTTGAAATCCACATTTTAACCTTTTAAAGGCCACTGAATTCACATATTGCTACAGCATCTAGCTAAAGCAAAACCAAAAGATTTCCTTTTGGTTTCCTCTATGTCACATAAACATAGAGGAAACATTAAAGGTTGAACATTTTTGATGTCTTAAATGGAGAAACAGTAAAGCCGTCTGGTTTTAAAATGATAAAACTAAAACAAAGTATTAAAATTGCAGTTTTTGTCCTAAGGTGCATTCACACCAGCACTGTTTTGTTTACCTTAATTGAACTCTGGTCTGTTTGTCTACGTTCGCTTGGGGGAAATGTGAACACACCATCAAACTGATTCAGACAAGAAAAGCAAACTCTGGTCTGTATAAAACCTTGGTCTCGGATCCTTGAAGTGAACTCTGGTGCGGTTCTAATGCACATGTGAATGTCGGAAACCGATCCAAAATAAGTAAGTGAACTACAGTGCAGGGCATTCTGGGTAAATACAACCAAAATAATTGTGAGAGTCTAAAGTGAGATGAGAAATCTCAAGTCAGAACAGCTCAAGTCAGATGCCACTTCATTTTTGTTCACATTTTGTGAAGAAGGAAGTTGCGCTTGTGTCTTCTTCAGAAGTTTTCATGTCATCTTTTGGTGGTTCTTGGTGCAGCGCCACCACAGGTGAGGAGGGGAATAGATGGTTCTGTTTGGTTCATTTGACAGTGTTTCAGTTTTGGTTCCCAATCAAACCCGACTGTCAGGTGTGAAAACATTCTTAGAGAATATTCAGTTTTACACTGATTTAAGAAATGTAGACAAACTTTCTAAAATAAGAACATATCTGGAATATTTGAGCTTTTTTTTCAGCTAAAGGGAAATAAATTGAAAAAGAACATCCCTAGTATCTCTTAAAACCAGATATGGTCGGCATCTGTCCAGTACAGATGTTTAGTTTCCATTTTTTCTTTGTTCACATCTCTTATCTGACTAGAAATGATGTTGCTAAGTGATGCTGGTTATTTTATTACAGTTTATGTGCTTGAGGAGAATCTAATAAATGTAAAATTAAAAGTGAAGTCCAGCTTTTCTGAATGAAACATTAACCTTCGCTGCCTGTGCATAGAAACCTTCTTCCATCTGCATTTTGACAAATAAGTAATAATCCTACAGTGGCATTATCCTTGTTTTTTGTTCAAATTCTCATTTGAACAGATATTTTCTATAAAGTGTTAATTTATTTTAGGGTTTCTTCCGTTTTTCTCCTCTTTCTTCCCCATTCAGGACTACCAGGACTTCCTGGAATGCAAGGACTTCCTGGACCAAGAGGAGAACGAGGTCTGGTGACATCTATCCGTTTTTGACCAATGAATGGATAACTGTTGTAGTTCAGTGGGCTTCAGGCAACACACATTTTATTTTTTTTAAATTTTTGGCCTTTCACTCATTTCTGCCAGGACTTCCTGGACCAATAGGATTTCCTGGAGCAAGAGGACTAGCTGGTTTACCGGGACCACAAGGACCGGCAGGAGAAACAGGACCACCTGGAATATCTCTCCCAGGTACTTTTGTTTTTCTAGTGACATCTAGAAAGTTTAAGCAGCGAATGCTTTGCTGTTGTAATCTTGTGTTCTTCAGATAACCCAAGTTTTACTCTGTCGTGCCCATTTTTCCCCCTGCTTTTTGTTTTATTGTTGTTGTTTTTGGCCCAGGACCAGCGGGACCGCAAGGCCCACAGGGGCCATGTGGAGTAACAGGTCCAATAGGGCCTCCAGGAACAGCTGGAGCGGTAGGACCGAGAGGAATGACAGGACGGGACGGACCACCAGGACCACCAGGAGCCCCTGGACTGTCTGTAATAGGTATGAAAAGGGTCAAGGCTGTTCCTCGTATTGTCATAAACCATAAGTTACTTGAACTTGTGTAGATGGTTCTAAATCTGTGTTTGAAACAGCGGTCCAAAATGTCCAAGTACCATTTGCTAGGGTAAGGCAGCTGTTTTTATTAGAAATACTTTCACTTGAGACAAAATCACATTTAGTTTAATTTCCTTTTGGTATCAATAAAGTTCTTTTGAATTTGAATTAAAGTTTGTAAATATTGCTGCTTGAATGGCTGGAGAAGCTGACCAATATTTCCCCTTAATGTTTGTTGGCAATAATGATGGTAGTTGTTTTGTTTTTGTTTTGTTTTATTTGTGCGGTCCATTCCAAGGACCACCGGGACCGACAGGACCAGCTGGACCACCTGGGAAAACGGGCCCGGCTGGACCACAAGGGCCACCTGGAGAGCCAGGTTTCACATATTTTGTTTTGCAGTCTGCTTTTAATTGCTTGTGCTAGGAATACCTTTCACAAAAACCATAAAATGCACCTTTAAGCCTCAGACTGTCCGATTTATAATTACTATTAACAGAAAAATCATTGTCTTCTCAACTGTTTTATTACCTTTTGAGAAATATAAAAACAAAAAAAAACTGTAATCTCTTTTGATCTAGGTGTTAGCTGCAGTTGTCCTGACATCAAAGCCATACAGCAGCAACTGACCAAGTTAGAGCTGGGTAAGTATCAGTATTAAGATTACTGTAATGCATTGTGGAGCAGAGGAGATTTCATTAGTACTCATTAAATCAAATCAAGTTATGTGTTAAGGCATTTATACTAAATTAACTCAACAATAAAAACGGCTATAGTCTTGAAATGTTTAATCAGAAGATGAGCAGCCTATTTAAATTTAGGTGTTTTCAATGAGACACCTAATATATTTTTGTCTCTTGCTCCTGTTTATTTTTTCATCTTTTGGCATTTTGATGTTAAAACTTTTTTTTAATGTGTTTCTTTCCTTTAGCTATAACTTACAGCTTTGTTCGAAAGGTCGGTGAGAAATATTTTGTGTCCAATAAGGAGAGACAGCGTTTCGAGAAGGCAGTGGAGTTCTGCTCCCAGCGAGGGTTGGAGTTGGCCTTACCTCAGAGCGAAGAGGAGAACAGTGCTCTGACTGAAGTGTTCGGCGACGCATACAAAACCGTCTGGATCAACGTCAACAAGGAAAAAGCACAGGGAAATTTCAGTCTTGATGCGAATAATCGACCTCTGACCTTTACCAAATGGGGAGCCGGGCAGCCAGATGCGTCCGTCCAGGATGTAGGCTGTACCATGGTGTCAAAGAATGGCTTCTGGGAAGTGACACAGGAATGCTTCCTGAATGCTTACGTGGTCTGTCAGATCTAAACGGGTCTGAGTGTTTCTATATACTGGTAGAGGATCTGTCTTTTCCTCTGTCTCCTTTAGCTTCTTTTAACTGCTTAGATGCACACGCTGCAGCTTACATAACCATGTCTATCTGTGTGTGCTGGTAGTCATATGTAAACAGACTGAAACTATTTTAGACTAACTCTTAGGGAGGGTACAGATTGTAGAGAAAAATTAAAAGCTAAATTTGCGCTTCAGTCTTTGCCTCACTTTGTTCTATCCATAAGGTGAGCTAAGTGTGACCCTAGCGCTGAACGGTGAATGTCACTATTTGTTCCATTTGTATGACATGTGTGGCTTGTAACATTTGATCATTTTTTGGAATTAAAGCCTGTTTTCATATATAACCAGATCTCATTATTTCTCAAGGTAATTTACACTCAGGTGTTCTGGTTCTTGTTCTGAAACTGGTTAATGGACCTTAACCAGAGACTGAACAGACCGGAGCTCAGAAACAGAAATGAATGAACTCCAACAATATTTCACTCTGGGTTTTAACAATCAAATATGTCATGGAAATATTGTTTTTGTTTAGTTTTGCTAGGTCTGTGGATGTAGAATCAGGAAGCAAACTTGCTATATTTTACATATTGTCTGATAGAAATTGACTAAGTTGGTTAATGTCATGAAATAAAGACTGCACAGTCGGTCGATATTAATGTTTATCATTATTATTATTATGACCAACATCGTAGATATGCACACACGCGCGTGCGCACACACACCTCCAACGTTGTACTTATGTATAATTTAATCATTGACCCTCCTAAGTGCGACGTCAAGTAACCGTTTGCCCACGTTGTCAAGAGTGGGTGAGCAGTGTGAAACTAGACAAATCCGGAGTGAATGTCTGTGGAATATCGTGTAAGATAACTCTATTCTTTGAGAATTTCCACACAACCATCATCGAACTCAGTCATATAAGGTTGATACTAGTATAGTCGTTTCGGTCGATTGAAGGGTAAGCAGAGTGGCGCAGCGGAAGCGTGCTGGGCCCATAACCCAGAGGTCGATGGATCGAAACCATCCTCTGCTAACTTTTATTTTTTATTTTCATATTTGACATATTTTCTTTCTTCTAAAAGAAAGCAAATAACTGGTGACAGAAAATATAGGTTGAATTTTAGCTCTGCAACCAGCTGATACAGATCGATAAATTGCCACCAACTAACATACCCTCCGACAGAGCCTGGGAATTAATCATTTAAATGTTTATTACTTTACTGCTTGAAAAAACAATCAGTCACAAAAGCAGAAATGAAATATTGTTCCAAAGGAAGAGTTAATTTGGATAACGTTACAATGACAGAAAGAGAAACGGGGGCATGGCTCCCTCTGCTGGCCAACCTAGTCCTGCCGACTTCACACAGGGCGGGGATACTTAACATATTGAAAGGGCCGTAATAAAGACCCTTTAAAGGCCCCCTTTTAACTTTATAAACAGCAATCTTCTCCTTGACATAGAAACAGTGTTGTGCAGTAATAAGTTCAGCTTAGCTCTGAAACAAACAGAGCTAATTTTTATACTTACTCTCCTTGTGTACACATTTGTAGCACAAGGCTTGAAACCCATTTTTAAAGTAGCGGCGTTGTTTTAGTCTGGACAAAAAAATTGTTCATTTGTAAATACATCGTAATGTTAAACGAGACCAAATGCAAATAGCCAGATTTCTGATTTAGGATTAATCAGGCTTAAGAAAAACAAAAAACATTTTATGTTTTCATGGGTTGCTAATTGTTTGAGTCTTTTTGTCATTTTTGATCCATTTGAATTTTTGTTTTCAGTTTCTATTCCCATATTATAATTTCCCCCTCTTAGATTAACTTTTTGATCAAAATGTATTAAACAATCCATTTTATTCCAGATATTGAAGGAAAAACAACCAAGAACCAGCTGGTACATTTGTTTGTTTATCTGTACAGCACATTTCAGCAAGAAGGTAGATCAAAGTGCTTTACACCATAAAAACGGAATACAGTCACCAATTATGAAACACGCAGTAAACATCACATTTTATCAAATGCCATCATCAGAATCATGACTACATATCAAATATGTTGGTCAATGTTCCAGTTATTAAAGGCAACATGTGGGTTTTTAGCTTTGATATAAGGAAACACAGTGTTTCAGCATCTTTGCACTTTTCTGGAAGTTTGTTCCAGATCTGTGGTGCGTAGAAGCTGAATGCTGCTTCTCCATGTTTTGTTGGTTATCTATGCGCAATTATATTACTCTTCCAAAAACAGTGAACAATCTGGTTAGTAATGCTGAATGTCTGTGAAGTTTAATTTTACTAACATAACACATGTTAGGTTTAGGGTTAACAAAACGCCTTGTTCTTATTTATCTTGAAACTCTTTAGGGAATATCAGCCTGTGACCTTTGGTTTAGCCATCAATTTTAATGACATATTTCAGATTTTTTTTCTTTTTCTGGCAAACATTTTTACCTTATAGAAAAAAATATGCACAAGCATAGCAAATCTCCAAACTTATTATGACCTGTTAGGAAAGTTTCTTGACCTCATCTCTTTCCTTTAGCTAGACTGTTTTAGAAAAAGCCTTCTCTGCATCCAGATTAGAGCAGTTCATTGCTAACATTATGAAGAAAGAGGTGCTGAAATGAATTAACTGAAAGGGCGATTTCAAAACAAACACGTTGACTCTGCAACATCTTGTAGAGTCAACGTGTTTGTTTTGAAATCGCCCTTTGGCTTGATTTTGGCAGCCACAAAATCAAGATTTTGACCCCTGCCCTGCATCTAAACTCACTGTCAGACCTTGTGAACTTCTGCTTCTGCTCATTAGACAGAGTTCAAAGCAGCAACAATCAAGGGAAATTAGAAGACATTCAGTCCACATCAACAGTGTTTGAAATGCTATAATGCATGTAGCTAAATGCCAAATTGTATGAATTAATATCAATCTCTTTCACCTTATATTGTAGGGTCAGAAAAATGTGTTTTGTCAAAAAATGTCTTCATAGGAAGAGAAGCTTTTTGTTTCAGTTTCAGTTTGAAGCTTTAAATGGGATTCATACCTATTGGTCATTTGTTTTTATTCACGAGCCAATGCAAAGATTTGAAGGGAAACAAATTGATTCTCCTCAATGTTGTTCTATACTTTTTTTATAGTTTTCTAGTGTTTGGCTTTTCACAAAACTGTGTTTTGTTTTCTGGGAATCCATCCATACTAAGGAGAAGCTGAACCTTTGTAACATTAGGAAAGCAGCACATTACTGACATGCCTGCGCCCCCTGCTGGTGATGTGGATTCATAACATCCCAAACTCTCCATTCTTAAAATTATTTGCTCTTTCTCACCATCTGATATTAAATTAAACTAAAACGTTTTCCCCCCTCAGATCAATTGGGATTACAACTATTATTTCTATTTGTTAATTGCCACAATAACTAGTTTTTATTATTATTATTATTATTATTATTATTATTATTATTATTATTATTATTATTATTATTATTATTTTACTGACTTGAAATTTAGAAAATTAGGCTAAGTGCAATAAATTCCAGGTAACTGTCTGCAAGAAAAGAAGGAAGACTAAAGGTCTGAGACCATCCCAACCATGAGGCATCTGTTCAGAGTTGCTTTTGACCCTTAATCACTGGAGTGTTGACCAACACCATTTAATGTGTATTGGTGATTTTGATAATTGGACTTCAGCAAAATGTAATGTCTGCTACTTTCACAAATTGGTGACTGTTTGATTTTTTTATGCCTTTTCATTTTTTGTATTTTTATGATGAAAAGCATTTTGAAGTGGCGTGTTGCTGAAATGTGCCATAGAAATAACGTAGATTGACTGATGTGCAGCTGTGTTGCGACATGAGGGACCGGTGCACTTCACAAGACGGTTCAAGATGTCAGCCTGGATGCTACAGTTTGGACAGTGACTATCAGGATACCTTCAAATTAGCTACAAAGTGACAACAAAGTAAACATTTTAGACTCTTTATATTAAATCCTATTGAATCAGTTTTGTTTAGGGTAATGGTCCAAAATTTTAGCCAACTATTGTGAGAAGCTTGTTGAAGGATTCCCAAGTCATCCATTTCAAGTCATACAAATTAAAGAAAGTCATAAAGAAATCAGGTTATTAAGCAAACAGTAATAATTTGGGGAATCTTGGTATCTGGTTGCATCTATTTTATTCCATCTTTAAAGTTATTTTCAGCTTCAGGCTTACGAAATATCTTAAGTCTGTTTTTTTTTCTTACACCACCCTGTTCCTACACACAGCAGCTCGGAAAAAAGACCTTCAAGAAAACTGAAATTAGGGACCATCTAATGGAGGACTGTGCGCTGCTCTCGTATAAAGTTTTGGCCTCTTTCGTCTTTCTGTCTCTATTTCAGTCTTCTTTAGGCCTGGCCACATAATGACAGACCTGCTGTGTATTAAAGGACCCTGCCCATGCGTCTTCTCCCAGCCACCTCCCTTTCGCGGGCCTTTAAAAGCCTCCCAGACCGGGTGGTGGTGGGGGCGACCACTTCCAAACAGAGAGAGAGAGAGAGACTCGCCATCCACTAAGTCAACGGTTCTGTCACAACCAGAGGTCTTCAACATGGATAATCATTCTTACAACTTTCCATCCGACTGCACCCCACTCACAAACTGCAAGTCGGCCCGCAAGCCGGCGGGTTCCACCGTGGTGAACATGGGCAACGCGGGGAAGAACCCGCCCCGGGACTACCTGCTCTGGTCGCTCTGCAACACCTTTTACGTCAACTTCTGCTGCTTGGGCTTCATGGCACTCATCTACTCCATCAAGGTGAGCTCAGGTCCTGTTTTCTTGAATTCACTTGAAATTTGAACCGTTTTGAGGAGGCATTCAAATGAGATGAAGCTTAAAATGGCACCCACAGTAAAAACCAAACAACCCATTCAACACCCAGAACTTGCACTGAGTGGCCCCTTCCTTTGACTTTTGATCTAAATTATCTTTAACTAATGAGAAAAAACCCTGAAAATGATCAGTGGTTGGAGCTGAGAGTGAAAGCAAAGTCTAGAAGATAATAAGTTCTTGGAACCAGACAGTTTGGTAATTGGCAACATTTGAAGATAACAATTTAACATTCCTTGTCCAATTTCTTGAAGTTGGCCATATTAAACAGTCGGATTAATCAGTAGGCGTGATATTCCAAATGCCACTCTGGGAAATACAGCCGGATAAAAATAATCCAGAGCAGCAGACCAGGATGTGGCTGTCCTCTGTTTGCCAACCTCAAGAACCATTTTGTTTGTGCAAATGTCGACTTGAAAGCTCTAACCATTGAAAATATCTAAAAATATATTGAGATTCCCCGAGTTGTTGGATTTGTATTCTTTTGAATCACACACAATGCAACTAAACACATTTAGCTGCAAAGCATCTAGAATGTCCTTGTCCAGAAACCTGGAATGCTTTACACCACAGGAAAGGAGTCAGGCAGATGTTTTACCGACAAAAAGATACCTGAATTTTTTTTTTTTTAAAGTTTCTGCTAAACTTACCACAGAAGGGTGTGTAAACCAGTCACTTCACTCCTTTTTTCTCCCCCCTTGTCTGCATAGTTTTGAACTCCAGGCTTGTGATTGGCTCAGCACGGGAATTAAAGGCAGTGTCTCGCAAAGTGGGGAGTTAAAAATGGCATAATTGGCATCTTCTTAATGGGCAAGTACTGTCAAGAAATTAGAGAGTGCTGGTGGAGAGGTTTCAGTAACACTGCACTCTGATGAGTCCTAGAGGAGACACAAAGGTTACATGAGTCTTTGCTTATTTTTCTCCCCCATTTTGTCCAATTATAACTACATACCATGTAATCAAGCAACTCAAAGTAGGGCATGATTGTCAAATAGAAGGAAAAATTCAAATACAGACACTTTTCTTTACAAATAAAAATTCTAAAATTTCACTGTGGATGTTCATATTCAGCTCCCTTTACTCTGTCACTTCTAAATAAAATCTGCTCTGTGAAAGGGTCAGAGTTTCACGGAGGATGTTAGAGGCACACAAAATTGATCAGGCATAAAGTTTTGAAGATGTTTTAAGCAGTTATAAGTGGTAAGATAACCCTAACCTTAACCCTCCTCTGGAGGAGCTGCAGAGATCCACATCTCAGGTGGAAGCATTTAAAAACATTTTATTGGTTGGGCCATCTAGCTATTATGGAGGAAAATCGTTGTAGAAACAAAAATAAGAGTATGAACAACAGTAAAATTACCAAAACATGGCCGTTCACTGAAACTGACAGGCGATAATCAGAGAAGTAGCCTGCTTAGTTTTCTTTAGTTGAATTCTAGTTAGTTAGCCAGAAGGTCCGGTTCGTTTAGGGAGGTGTGAACGTGCAATCGAACTCTGATGCCGACCAAAACAAGCTAACTCTGGTCCACCTAATAACCCAGGTCTGGGTTTGTCTGAAGTAAACTTGAAATGCATATGTGAACACCAAGCGGGTCAGAGACCGCTCCAAAAGCAGGAAACTGGCTATAACAAGGGCATTCTGGGTAAATACAACAGAAACAAATGCTTCAGTCTAGAGTTAGCAGGAGAAATGAATCAAGGTCTTTTGACAAAGACCAAAAAGAAATCCTACAATCTCTAAAATCCGATGCTACCCTACTTCAGTTTACAATTTGCGAAGGAAAGTGCGTTCAGTGTCTTCTTCTGAGGTTTTTGTGTCACTTCATTCAGTAGTTCTTGGTGCAGCGCCAACACAAGCGAGAAGGTGAAAAGGTTTTTTTTTTCTTTCTCTCTTTTTACACAATGCAACGTGAAAGTGAATCGCTACGGCTGAAAATGTGAAAATATTGCAATTTTGGTCCCCAGACGAACCGAGTCTGCCAGACTATCAGGTGTGAAAACACCCTTAAGGATTGCGGTTTCTCTTGAGGAGGTGCAGAGATCCAATGCTCAGGTGGCAGAAATTGCCAGGCCCTCCACAGATCTGGCCTTTATATAATGAATCACACGAAAGTTAAAAATAACTAAAGAAGTCACGTGGCATTTAGTAGACACGGCAAATATGTGGAAGAAGATTCTCAGGTCAGTTAGAATCAAGATTAAACCTTTTGGGGCAAAAAGTGAACACAAGACCCTGAACGCATCATCTTCACCTTGAGACGTGGTGGCAGATGCAGCTTGCTGATGCTTTTTCTTCAGCACTTACTGAGAAGGTGGGGAGATGGATGAAGATCAACACCTGGCAATCCTTAAAGAAAACATGTAAGCGGCTACAAAAGAGTGTAGAGTGGGGTGGAGGTTCACCTTCCCACAGGACAGCCACATAAACATACAGAAAGGCCTGTAATGAAATAGTTTAGATCAGAGTAAATCCAGCCAAAAGTCCAACCTCGAGTCCAAGTCAAAGTCTGTCTACAAGGTCCCTGGAGACTGTATGTGACGTTTTTAGATCATTAGTCGAAAAATACATTGTTTCACTTCACAGTAATGCGTTAGTTTGTGTTGGTCTGTCATATAAAACCTCAACACATCCCAAAGATGTTTATGGTTGTGTTGTGGCAAAGTGTGGATTAATATATACATGTTAAGGTGTATTTGCGAGGCATTAATCTGATATGCTTGTGTTTGTTCAGGCCCGGGACCAGAAGACTCTGGGGAACCTGCAGCTGGCTCAGGAGTGCTCAGACAAGGCCAAATGGTACAACATCCTGGCCGCCGGCTGGAACCTGCTGATCCCTCTGCTGGCCGTCGTCCTGATTGTCCTCTTGCTCGTCCACCTCGGCTCTTCTCAGGGTTCCTTCGATTTCCTGGGAGAGGACGGTTTCCAAAACTTCCTCAAGTTGTTCAGCTGGTAGATGGGAAGAAAAAAAAACAAAATCTCCGATTGGATTCAGAAGACGATGACAGACGTTAGAATTAGTCGACGTCTAAATGTTTGTTTTCGACTTGTCCTATGCAGATGTGTTAAAACTTCTGCTCGCCAACTGAATTAACTGTAACACTAATAACTTATTTTAGCAGTATTAGCGTCTCTCTGCCAAAAATTAGATAAATACAAAAACGTCAAGGCGGATTTAAGCAGTATTTTTGAAACAGTGCCATGAATGTGACTTACATCTGAGCTGTTGCTAGTACGAAAAGGAAAAAAAGGAAAACACTTTAGCACTTGCTGATGTTTTATGTTGTGAGCCAAAGGCTGAAATGGCCTGAAAGACGAAATGAAGGAATGAAAGAAAAAACATTTAAGGGACGGTTAGCATTTTTTGAAGTAATTTAAAATATTATAAGTACGTGTAGTAAAAGATGTGATATCATAACGAGTTTGGTGAAGCTAGCTGTTAGCAGTGGCATACTAAAAGCTAGTCACAAAACAGCATTTTAGCTAGTTTCAGCAGGTTAGCATCCCGTCCACATGGAATAGTTTTTTTGCTAAAAGAGAAAAGTTTTAAACAATTTTTGCTCTATGTCAACACGGAGATGGCGTTTTGAGCACCTTAAATGTTTTTTTTTTTAAACAGGTTCCAGAGTAAAAAATTCACTCGTGTATTTGGACAACAAAAACATTTAAAATCTTTGACATGTTTGCCTACAATCTAGCCTGATCTTTAGCCTCAAACATATCAAATGCGGCAATGGAAGATTACATATTCCACAAAAGACTTCACTTGCGTTCATATTGTTATGGCAGCCTTACACACATCCCACAGTGCTTGTTTAGCGCCACCCACAGGTCAGGAGTCAAAAATGATCCTATTATCTGGGTTTTCTTGCGGAGGGAAACATTTCTGAAAACGGTCCTGTGTGAACCCAAGTGTTTTTGATAACAATCCGTTTTAGAAGAAAATTGTTCCTGTGTGATCGAGATCTAAAACAACTCTACCTGAAAATGTGCTTGGCTGTGGTATGTGGTAATATGTCAGAAGATATTGTCTACATTTCATAAGTTTGTCAGTGTCTTCTCAGCTAGACAATGTCCATGTAACTACGCTAAAACTATGTCAGTGGATGCCACTGCACAAAACCTAAAAAAACTTAAGGTTTTCTTAAAGGCTACGTCATGGCCAGTCACAAAATCCAGCTTCTCTGCTTTATTTTTGGTATTTATTGTATTTATGTGAAGTACAATTTGATCGGTTGAGATTGAGATTGAGAACTGAAATATCAAACGAACATGGAGCCAAAGTTTACAACGGACAATGAATTCGTTTTCACCTTCTAGCATTTCTCATTACTTAATACTTCTCTTTTCATATACGTTTTTTTTCTTTGGTGCTTTGAAGATTTTTCTGTTGTATTGTTTTCAACCTATGAAATAAATAAATCAGACTGTATGTTAGCAAGTACATAACGGAAAGGTCGAAAAGAGATTTATTTATCTTCCCATGTTGAGATGTCCATGCAGCCGAGTCGTTTTCTGTCCCCGGCCAGCCGACGGGAACAGGTGTCGAGAGGTGTTCCTTCGGCTGGCTCCTGCGGTTCCCGCCGCTGCGCCCACACCCAGCTTTAAAGCGATCATTTTGGGTTTCCGTGGCGCGACTCCAGGGTGGGTCTGCTCCCAGCTGTGTGTTTGGCCCACTAGCATTTTTACATGTACACACAAAGCATCCAGTTCTGGGAACCGTGTCGAACTTGCCCTTTGGATGAGAGGCGGAGTCGCCCAGGAAGACCGCTACAGAGGGCCGGATGCAGGAGGCCCGCAGCGGAACGGGACGCCGTCCAAGTCTGCTGGTTCTGCTCTGAGTTGAACGAACGACCACTCAGACCGAACGCGAGACATTTCTGAAGAGACAGCCGTGGCTCTGGTTGTCACTTCCTGACTGGTTAGAGTCGCTGGACTCGCCTAAGTTAAAGTTTCAGTCCCACAGTTTACTGCTACATCCATAAAACAAAGAAAAGCAAATAAAGTCCAAAATTGCAGGTTTCCAATTCAATGACGAAGGTTTGAGGTCAAGTTTATAGAAATCAAGAAATTCCACTTTGACTAATAACATGTATTTGATCATTTGTCTCTTTAATCCTGCTTATGTGGTGCAGCACATACATTAACATGTAACATCCATTTCTTCCTGAAACACCCACTCAGCTGATCTGCAGTCCAGTCGCCACCCCCACGCTAAATCTCCAAGATTCCCTCAGGTTTTCCTTGTGCCACTCATGTGATTTCAGCGTTGCGCTCCTCCTGACGCCCTTCACATTTGTAGCTTCTCTTTTATTTATATCTGCCCAAATCACAGCCCAGGGCTTCTAGCTTTCTATTTTCCTCCTGTGGTCTGAGGCAAATGCTTACAGATGTCTGAAGGGAAATTACAGGATAGAATTGGGCCCTACAGTAAGAGGAGAAGGGGGAGCATACTTCCTCCTGCTCTTTTCAGGAGCTTTTTTTTTCTCTCTCTTTACGGCGATGGCGCAATGTGGAAGCAGCAGAAAGCCTTGCACAAAGTACTGGTGTCAAACCAGCTCTCTTACAAAAAGACGCCTCTAAAAGCAGCAAGACAGTTTTTGTATTTGTTGTTGATCAAAATCAAGTGATAAGACACTGAAATATTTTTTAACAAATGCCTGCATAATAAAATGCACAGCAATTTATCAATTAGCAATAATTAGTAGTGCAGATTAATGTTGTTATGAATCCATGTCTGTGTGAACATCGGAGGTTTATTAGACTAAAGTAAAGAAATAGGATCATAAAGACCAATGGACACAGAAGGGAGATTAAGGAAGTTTAATATAGGAATTTGTTGTAAAAACTCTTGCTTTGACCAAACCAAAGTGCAGTCCATTAACTAAATAAGGCACAACTGCAAACCTACCGAGACATGGCAAGAAACCATGAACCAGCGAAGCAGCAGAGAGGCGCATGGTAACTCTAGAGCAGTGGTTCTTAACCTCAGGTACCGAACCCATCAGATTCATATGCGCTTTCACTGAACCCTTCTTTCGTGATAAAATGATTTTTTTTTTTTTTTTCAAATTCAAGACATACGGGTGACCCACCTACAGTCTAGTTTTATTACTTTAAGAAGATCACTAAGTCTTCTTAAAAGGTGGAGTCTCTGAGAACAGTTCTTCAAAATATAGTCAGTGTTTTCAGCAAAGTTGATTTGACTGTCCAGGAACGACCCAAGGTATTTAAAATGTGCCACAGTTTCAACAGGTTTAGAGAAACTGGAACCACTTTAAGGTTTTGTTTAGATCATTTAATTCTTAAGAGAATAAAAAATTAATAATAAATAAGACTTTGCAGTATTATTAATACCGCAAAGCCTTATTAACCCTAATCCTACCCTTCAGGACCTACAAGAAAACTGTGTGACAGAAAGCTAACAATGCACGTTACCGTGACAACACCGTCTTCATTGGGAAACATGGTTTGGTGGCATTCTGGCCCATTCCTCCTGACAGAGCAGAGTCAAGTCTGGAGACCGCCTTGCTCACACGCACACACACACACACACACACACACACACACACACACACACACACACACACACACACACACACACACA
>CAEGAF010050199.1:0-53646 GCA_903067075.1 Micropoecilia bifurca
CACACACACACACACACACACACACACACACACACACACACACACACACACACACACACACACACACACACACACGCAAATCCAGCAAATCATTTGTGATGTACAGGTATTTGAAACTTTTATTTTGAAATTATAAAAATAAAAGGTTAATTCCCTTGCACACTCAAAGGTGCTTTGTTTTCATAATAGGTTTGCAATGACCTGTAAGCGTGTTCAATTTCTTTTTATATAATCAGAAACATCAAAGTAATTTACAGGGGATGTAATGTGAGCACAAACTTTTTGTTTTATTTAATGTTTTACCACAATTTGCATGCCCATCTTTTAAGCTTCTCTCTTCGCACATCCTTGTAGGACTTCCTTTGTATGCAATTACAAACTGAACATTATTGCCAAAGCAGCTCAGTTTGACTGAATGAAAAGTGTTTTTGAAAGCAGCTTTTAGTCACAACCACTTTCACTGGCATCCCCACAGCTGCTTCTTGGAACTACCATTCTTCACAGAGGTGTTAGTGGTAGGGTTGCATAGCTCAGGGTCATGCCCATTGTTAATTTGTATCACACTTTGCGTTCTGCATGTAATCCAGAAAGTTACATTTTGCCTCTCGCCTGAATCTTTTCTGTGTCCCCTAAACGACTTGTGGCAAACTTTAAACAGGACTTTTAATGTTTTCTAACCAAGACTTCTTCTGGATGTTGGGTAATAAATGTCAGGCATGTGGGGTGGATATGAATCACCGATCTGAGCTGTGGATTTATGTAGCTCCTCCAGAGGTTTTTTTATTTTTATGTTTCTTTGTTAAATACTTTTAAAACCATAGATAATATTCCTTACACTTTACAATAACTCGCTACATTCTGCCGAGCTATCACAAGGTTTGAGGTTAAAATGTGACAAAACGCAACAGAGTTCAAGGAGTATAAATACTTTTACAAGGCTCTGTATTTAAACCATTACTTTTAAATAAGAAAAAGGTTAAGTCGCCACTTGCATACTCAGAGGTATTTTTTCCCCCATTACAAAGGGAGTTTTGATAATTAACTGGGTTAAATATCTCACTAACTCACATTAAACTGCATGGTGGCAAATCATTTCGCATCTATAGACATTCATGACGCGCCGCTGTTTTGCCATTGCTTTGGGCACGGGTCATTTTCAAAGTGTCACCATTTAACCAGGGGGAGGGCCGGGTCTCCATACCTCCAGCATTAGTCCATGTGGGCAGAGTTCGGGTGTGTGGAGAGCGTGGCCTCATTATGAAGGAGATAAAGACCGTTAAGGCTGTTTGGTCTTGGGCCGGCTCCAGCCCCTATGGTGAAACACACCTGCTCCCCTCTTTAAAAAGCCCTGCTCCAGTTTAGCTCTTGGCCACGGACGAGTAATGACCTATCCAGGGGGCCGTAACGCCCGCTTCGTTTAGCCTGTCGTTAAGACCCAGAGTCAGCAGCATACTGCGGCACAGTACCGTGCCAAAACTCAGTACAGGGTGTCCTTGCCAAAGATCTAACATCAAGCCTACTCTGTTAGAATATGGATAACTAAGTAGTTAGCCACATTAATGAAACGGCAGAATAAATTTGGCAGGATCACTATCATCACTCATCACTTGAAGAATTTCTTTCAGACGTATTGTCTGATGCATTTGACGCTTTGATAATCCAACTGAATCATCAACATGAAAATAATTTAAAAAAACAGGAAGCCCCCATGTCTGCCAGAAGGAAGACACTCCTACAGTATCCGATTAGTAATTAGCGAACATAAAGTTGCTGCTTGACACTACTTGGTTCTTCCATTGTTTCCTTGTCTCTTTAGTTACAAAAAAAAAAAAAGGGGGACTTAAGGACGCGCATGAATGCATGCACACGTGCACACTCACACAAAGTCGCGAGCGGGAAAAGCATGCATGCATGCATGCATCCAAGCACCTTTCCCGCACACAAATGCGCTCTCACACATTTAAAGATTTCCCAGTTTCCCAGTTATGTTTTCATCAAAGCTTTTCTTTGGCACTACAGAGCAGCGTCAGTATGGTAATGTGTTGTGCTGCCTGGAAAGCTGTCAAAAAGCTCCCACCTTGGATGAGAGACCACGGTAATTCAACTGGGCTCCTGTCTTCTGTGTGTTCAGGTCTCCTCATTATTCCACTTTGTGGGGTAATGGCGTCTTGCACTGTTTTATCTGTCAGCTCACAGCAAACTATAGTTTTTTAGCCCTGTATATTAGATGCTAACATCAAAGGCAGCTGTCTTGACACAGGAGAGACAGGGAAAAAATTGTTGCGTAAAAAAAAAAAATGGAAACACTCCCGGTAGGCGAAAATTGAATCTCTTTACGTCTAGGGTGATGTGTGTATTGAGAATAGATTTGCTGGTTGGCGTCTGTGTGTTTGTTCTCGAGTAAACAGCAAGGCTTGTTTGGGTGTAACTGTCAGGTATATGCCTGTGCCCCGTGTGAAAATGGGTTTGTTCGCAAAGTGGGAGTTAGAGAAAAACAGCAGCACAAATTCACTCTTGCCGTCTGATCAATGGGGATTTAAGTTACCGGTGACAACTGCACAGCAGATGTCAGGAGACACGGACCCCTTGCATATTGCAGCGATGCTAGCTGCATATTCTCAGCAGTTTTTCCTGACTTGTCTCTTTTTACCCAGCTGAACGCTTCTGAGGAGTGACTCGTACATGCAGTTAGATCATCTGAGAAAGTTTCAAGAAAAAGTGCGCTTCCAAAACTAAAGTCTGACACCCCTCCAACCGAACGCGCACATACACACCTCACTCCTCCTGCGCACTTCACCTCTATTTGGGCGTCTGTCCCCCTGGGTGGTGGCAGATTTGTATACAGCGTGTGTGTTTATTGCGAGTCAGTGCGTGATGAGGTAAGTTGAGAAGAATAGATCCGTGTGTGTTTGTGTGAGTGTGTTGTTGTTGGGGGGTAAAGGGGGGGTGGGGTTCTTCAGAAGACACGGGTAGAGCAAATTAAAACTCACCGCAGGAAATGAGCGCCCTTGGCACTCCTCTTCCCAAGCAGCTGCACACACCCCAACCATCATCTGCCATTTTGACACATCCACGGGGCGTAGCAGGCAGCGACAAGGGGGAAGAGAGGGGTGCCAACGCGACACCCACGGCTTCGAGCGTCGCCAGGCCACAGCCTCCAGCCAAACAGGTGTGTGACATCATGCCGCTGGTTCCTCTTCAGGGGCCCAGGGAGCAGGTCGGGGGATTGGAGCAGAAAGAAGGGGGGTGCAGGAGGAAACAAAGGGAGGTTAGGTCTGTACCTGACAAGCTCATTGATAACGTTTGGGACAAGAGCCCTGAAGTCGATGGCAAATTGCCTCTAATGTCTCCCGGAGATCACGGGCCAAAGTCAGGTGCTGGGCGCTAAATGGGCTCATTAGTTATGATTTTTTTTCTTTCTTTCTGTTTTTTGGGAGGGCTTTTGCAAAGAGTTTTATTTTTTTTGCCCACACAAAAAAAAACAAACACACACACATATCATGTCAAAGATGTCTGAAGCCAGAGGGCTTTTCCAAACTTGGGACGTCATCATAACTCAAGACAGGGTTATAGTTGAGCCCCAGTGTTGAGACCTTTTTCTCCTAGCTCTTGTTGCACATACTAAACAGTACATTTTTTTTTTATTTGGAGTATATCAACAGCTTAGAACGTGCCAGATTATCTGGGGAACGGACAAGTTGAAATTAAAACGTTCTGAGAATCGATCTCACGCAGATGATAAATGCCGTCATTTTCCTGTCATCTCGACAAATCTTTAACCAGAACAAAACTTAAGAGCAAGACAACAAATGAAATCAGCACGTACCTATTTGGAATTCTCAGCATGTCTCCTATACACACCCCTCTTCACACTTCAGTCAAATCCCCCAGCGACAGATCCTGTAACAGAGGAGAAGGAGGCTGTGAGTAGCCTGGGGGGTTCCTAAAGGCACCCGTCTGGGACCTGCTTCATAATCAGTGGACAGAGAGGATAGTGGTGGTACGGCTTCCCAGAGCCACTCACTCCCTCTGGCTGACCGAACTCTGGCAAGCACCCCAGGGCTACCTGTTAAGGTGTTCCCCCTGGTCCACTCTCTCTTCCTGGGCAAAAAACTCACATACAGTTTGCTGTCTCCACACTAAAGTGAGCAAGACCTGGCAGGAGATTGCATGGATCGGACATGGAGCCTACTCGTGTATTTTCGTATCGTTTTTCTTGTTTTGTTTTGTATGCAAATTGATGCATGCATACTTATGCATGTATAGACAAATTGTCTGTGTGCCAGCACATCCGCATGTGTGAGTGTATGTATTTGTTAATGCATGCACATGGTAATGCTCTCTCAGCATGCATGTAGAATTGTGATGTGTGATTTCTTGTGCTGCTTGCACGAGCTACAGAGTATAATTGTTAGTTGTCAAGGAGACATTGCGAGAGAGTTGGAATTACTCACCCACATGGACGAAACCGAATGCCAAGAAACAGTCTGGACAATACATGTGTCTCTGCAGACCTCTTTGGCCCATATCAACAATAATACTTGTTAATAATGGGAAATGGCTCTAATTAGTCTGCAGTGAAACTAACTGCGGCAGTCTAATAAAAAAATTATCTTCATGATAATAAAATTTAAAAGAAATCCGCGGAGATACAATGGACATTAAAGTTAAAATTAAATCCGTTGCAGTTGATTTCTTTTTTGCGCATTATGACTTGTTGGACGGGCCGTGTTTTATCTGTCTGAATTGTTATTGTAGTTTCTCTGGGTATACCCTATGTAACACTGGCCATGTTTCTGTTTCCATAGTCAGTTACAATATTCCCATGACTGTGCCTCAGGGTATTTCCTCCTTTCCACTGTTCTACACCACACCTCAGCTTCACCGCTTCTGTTGTAGGATGCGGAAAAACAGTGTAGCAGTGGGTAACTGATGAGGCAGGTTTGGACTTTTTTGGACTTTTCGTTTTTTGGGGCCCTGGCAACAGGATAATGGAGACGCTGAAGATTTTTTAACACAAACACCCTGGCCATTTCCAAATCTGTCTCGCGTGCTCAGGCGTCCGTGGTTCTCCAAGATATCTGGAGGACAGGGAAGGGTGGGCGTCGGGCTTCTGGGAGGAGGGGTGTACAAGGCGGAGAGAGCCAGGTCTGTGCTGTCTCCAGTTTGGTTTGGTCCGAGCAGAGAGCCAGCTGGCCTCATTAGGAGTTGATGGGAGGCGGGATGGCAAGAGACGTGCACATGCATGCACACATCAACAAATGTAGTGTGAAGCATGGCCTGATGCCCGTGAAAGACCCAAATGGAGAGCTACTTTTTTTCTTTCTTTCTTATTCTTTTCTTATGGAGTGCATTGTGTTTTATTTTCAGGGGAGTGTGTGATGTGAGAAAACATGATCATTAGTTTATCTCTCTTTGAGGCGCTCTCTTCACCTGGCTCACCTGAGCTACTTCAATGCGCTTCAGTGCCCATTTGAAGCACGAACAAATCTTGAACGGGGGCAATGAGGGCTGGGTTGTACAGAACGGAGTGGGCATAAAGGAGCGAGAGAATATGATTCATGGTAGGGTGGGTCCATCACGAGAGACGGCCGCTGACCTACAGTCTAAGGGCCATTGGACCAGAACCAAGGCCTTGTTCCGACAGAGCAAGCGTAGCGTGAGCTGTGACGGATGGCGGTGGTCTGTTTGAGAGCCCCTGAGCAGGTGTGTGAGTCGCTCACATCTGCAGGCAAGCACAGTGAACCGAGACCAAATGGCAGACGCACGGGGCCCATCGGGTACCTGTGCACTGAGACACACTAATGATTATGGATGCAGGCCTATTAACGGTCACATCTGTAAGGGAGAACAACAACCAGCGCACTGGGAGTGAGTCAGCAGTTTTCCCTTCCCACTGGAGCACAGACACGCTGGTGTCAATGTTGGGATAAAAACTCAAGTCGAAATGCCTCCTCCTCCCCCCCCCACACACACCCCGTTCAGGTCCAAGTACACACTATAACTCAACTTGGGCTACAAGAGGAGGAAGATGTCTGGCCTATAAAAAAATTTAAAAAAAAAAATCCCCTCCTCCCGCAAACTTACTTGTCAAACATCAAAATTGATCAATTTCTTGATGGGTAAAAATGTTTCCAATCGCAAGAAAAGAAAAAAGAAGACAGTAAAAGGAAATACGACTTCTTCTTGAAGCTCAGCAGTAAATTATCTAATGAATTCATCAACTTAAAAACAACGTTAAATATTCATTCTAAGAGTATAGGTGATAAATTAAATATTACTCATTGAGTCATTATTTAAAAATGCATAATATGATTTGCATAGTTTTATCCTGATAGAAAATAATAATGGGTAGTTGTCTTGCAGCGTCTTTCATGACGGATGAAGCTTGCATCTTTTTGTTCCCTCATCATCCCTCTATCCTTCTTGCTTCTCATTAAAGTTTTAACGGAGGCTGTTTTAATTGTCAATCCTTTGACAGGTTGATAAAAGCAACTTGACAATTAAGTTCATTGGCTTCGCTATGCATATTAATTAGGTCTTATTTGGGTTTCTATTGTTATTGGAAGGAGCACTCATGGTGTAGCAAAATGTCATCCATTAACTTCTCTCTTCTCAAAACTTAATGTAATTAAGCTTGCTATTGTATGACTACGAGAGGAGGCTCTAGAGAGAGGAACTTTTAGTATTCATTGTATAAATGAGTAATGCCATTCCTGTGACACGGCAGGAGCGCCATTTCTCCAAAATCAGCCATTCACAACTTTATTATCTGTAACAAGTGCTGCTGGCTCTTGTTTGGCTAATGAACAAAGGAAGATTTGATATTGCTACGTGAGCGTCAGCCAATAGTGAATGTGTGGATCTGCATGTCGCACAAAACATGTAACAGCTGTTTGTGGAGGACAAACTAAATTAATAGTGTAACATCAAAGGTTGGCTGGGGTTCTTTACTTTGTGGTTCACGTCTTGTGATTTCAACCTGTCAATGTAAATTCTGCAACCGTTACACCTGACCAAAACCGAATGAAGTAACCCTCGCCCCTTTCAGCAAAAAAATGTCAAAGTATATTATTAGCAATTTATGTAGACAAACACAAATAAGTGTAAAATTGTAAAATACTCTTTTAAATTTGCACTAGTGAAGATTAAAAAAGGGGTTACTATGTGAAAATGATGTTTTTGAGCTTTATATAATGTCATAATATCATTTCTTCATTGACAGCACACCAGGAGTATTGTTTTGATTCCTTCATGAATGTCTGGGGAATCCTTGAATCTCTGCTTGCAGCCATTGAAGGGCGCCTTCATGCTTGCTCTCAGTGAAGCGTCTAGCAGAGCTCCCACCTCACAGAGCTCCCACCTCACAGAGCTCCCACCTCACAGAGTACCCCTCCACCACTCAGCTCCTCCAGACTAGCAGCAGCAGCAATTAGCCAACCCTTGGTGGAACTGCGCTTCTGCTTAAAGTAGTAACTAATTCTTATTCCAGCGCTTATAAGAATAGTTGCAACCAGCACAATGGAAAGGCATTGTTGCAATGATGTGCTGAAGGAGAAGTCTTGGAAATATCAGGAGCTTCTTGAGACTGAGGCGTCAAAATACAAAGTCAGATTCCTTTTAAGTCATATTTGATACATAAAGCATTTTTATGTAGCATTTTATAACTTAATGTAGAATAGTGACTTGATTTTACTGTAGAGTAAATAACATCACCCCTTTGAAAGCATGCATTTTTATTCACCCGCTTCTTTCTAAGAGCCCTAAAAATCCAGTGCATCTAAATTAGGATTCAAGTGATGTGTTTTCAACCTGCAGCTGGGTATTTTGGAACTTGTATCCTAAATATGTATTCTAATTTCACCAACATTTCTGGATATTCTGTACCATAATCACAACTCCATGACTTGTGACAGTGTGATTAAATGTCATTAAATTTGATTGATACATTGATACATTGATTGAAATTAACTGAAATTTTACAACAACAAACTTAAGATTATAATTTTAGTAAAATTTTGTGATTGTCCTACACAAAATATTTTGTAACAGAAGTACTACAAAACAAACACAAAACATAGGCTTGTAAAGGTTTTGAAATGTTAACAATGAAATGTTAACAATGAAATGTTAACAATGACATCTTAAGCCGCGAATGCATTTAGCCCTCTGTGTAGGGAAATATGTAAAAAATGGGGTTTAAATGTTAAAGGTATTTATGTAAAGAAGCCTGTTAATGTCTGAGTGAGCTTTAAAAGTTGTTGAGGACAATCAAAAAGTCAAACCAAGAGAGAAGTTTGATCTTCATATCATGGATTTTGGTAGGATGCAGCGATTTTTTTCCTGAATCTTTAAAAATTAAAGCCTGTAATGATTTTGGTACTCAAGAGTTGTGTCATTTTAAGTGTGTCTTTCTGAGCTTTTTTTGGTCTGTTTTGGAACAATACAACTATACACTCTATCGTAACAATGCATTACTGTACTTAGTTTCTTTTTGCATGTTTGGAGCAGTGATGGTGATTGAGAAAGTTTGCATTAGAGGGAGAACAAACTGAAGAAGTCGGAAAGAGAGTCCCAGTGTAGAAAGGGAGGGGAAAGAAAAACGAAAGAGGCTGGATGTGGGTTGGGGGTGCTTTTAGCAGATTACCCAGTGCACCTTGCGTAACTCTGCAGGCCCACACACTCACATCAAAGTGGTACCCTCTATCTGCCCCAGGCTTAGTAGGCCCCTGTCCACCCCCCATGTCACTCCATACATCCTCCTGTTCATGTTGAATAATTGACAGTTCTGTTTTACATGCTCCGCATTTGCCAGGACATGGAAGTGTGACTCCAAACAGGGCATGACTCCGAGAGGTGCTGTGCATTGGTTTGACTTCATTAGAATGTGCCCTACTAATGCTCGGCACGCACCCCGAGCCGAACACTGTTGAGCATAAATCCACAGCGGAACTGTGAATCAGCGAGCAGGCTGTTGCAATGAACATGCATTTTTTATTTACTTTTATTTTTGCTGCGTTTAGACCAAAACTTAATCACCCACAAAGCATTGTACACATAAAGAGTTTCCCCTTCCCAAATGTGTTTTGACATCAGGTTTTATTTTCTACCAGGGCTTATGAAGGGAGCGACAACTCCCTTCATTATGCTGTTCCAGCTTCTTCTTTCAAGATTCTCTGCAGCGCCTGGTGTGCACTTACATTGTGAATCTGCTGAACTTGTTGGACGTCACTCAAGACTGCCAGAATGGCCATGCATAGCAAAGGACAATGACCACCATGGGTACGAGAGAGGGACCAGAGTGTTTGTGCCAAGGCAATCTCAAAAGTCAAATAAGCCATTATCAGTCTGTTAAGCTAGGTCTCATTTGAGGTCTCTTAATAACAGTTTGGTGAGGTCTCTATCAATGAAGCAGTAATTGCTTTTTACAACTGCTGCACAGGATAAAAAAAAAGAAAGGAGTTGAAAAAGTATGGTTGCAACAGGGTGGTATATAATCTACAGTTCTATGTGCAAACAAGGAAAAAACAACATCAAAAAGTGTGCCTTTGCATGACTTTACAAAGAGTATGAAATGATTCTGTGAGAGTGTAGTATGGTATAGCCCTTAAAGTAGGGGTGTGAAAGGTCTGGCTGTTCATTTGATAGTTTACCTTGACCCCTGAAGTGTGTCGCTCACACCCTGAGGGCTTGGGCTGGCAAAACCTTTCTTATTCCCCCCTGGGAATGATAATCTCAATGTGGGCGTTTACCACGGACACCAGACACAACACCATTAGCCACAGCTCCGCGGCTGCTCATTAGGACCTTCCGATCGATACTCGCGGCCGCAAAAATCGCCAGTGCTGTGGAACCGGCTATCACTCTTCAGAGTTATTATTGTAAACAGCACTGACCGAGATTTAAGGCAGTATCCCACTTTTTTTTATTTTAGAGTAGGAAATAAGGGGGTTGGAAGAGTAAAAAAAAACAACAAAAGCTGAGTGACCATTGCACTTCCCAAGGCATTAAATCGAAACACTTGTTCACAGACTTTGCACTACGTGGAGTCATCGGGCCTGCTGTAAAATTAGAAGCAGTCAGGGAGAATTACCGTGTGCTTGCGTCTCTGTTCTCTGGGGTTTGGTGGTTGAACTAGAGAAACATTGACACATAAGAAGTTTGTTCATTGCTGTGAAAATGTCTGAGTCCTGATGTCTCCTTTATTTAGCGTCAGACACAAATGAGTGAAGTTAAGCACAACAGCATGTTGGGGGACTTGTGTATAAAAATATAAGAAATAAGGTAAACATTTTTTTATTTATTCTGGTTAAACAGTACCAAACAAGACTGTATCCCCCCCCAAGTTTCAGCTCAGCACAAGGAAATTCAGTAATTTTCCTATTATTTCACCTTAAAACGTGAGATGTGCAGACATTAGTCACAGGAAATCGTAGATGAAAAGACAAAAAGCAAAGTCCATTGGTTTCTGGCCGAGGAGAGAATAATATTGAGGCAAAATTGTGAAAATAAGAAAAAGGGGAGATGTATTGATTTTTGGTGGAGCCGGGGAAAGAAAAGAGAGGGAATAAAGAAGTGCTCTTTGGCCGATGTGTCCAAATGATGTCTCAGGGGAGGTTCTTAATGGTAGGGGGAGGGGTGCAGGGGGTTAAGGGGGTGAGGTGGGGGTGACGGGGGCAGGTGCCTACCCTGACTAAGGCATGGAACTGCCCTTAGGCTAGGGCTAATGGTATTGGCTGAGCTTACTTTAAGCAGCTCTTTCCTAATGGCCAACTATGAGTGTGCCACAGGATAGACAGGTATTGATTGTTTCAAATGCTCTTGAGTTGACAAGAACTGAAAGTCCCTCAAGCATATACAATCTCACAGCAAATTATGTCACATGGAAAGGTGATTAAAAACAGAAGCTCGGGGCAGGCACACTCATTAAAAGTGTATATGATATTTCTCTTGTTGTCCTTGTATCTCACTCTTTGTGTTTATTTTTTTTCTATTTTTTTTTGCTTTCTCTCCATCTTGCCAAAGCTCTCGTACTCTCTTTGCTTTTTTCGGTGTTTGTTTTCAGTTTTTCTGAGTGAGAAACGTCTGTTTATGTGGCGTGAAATTCTACAAGCGGCGGCGTCTTCAAATCTTGTTTTCCAACATACAGCGCAGAGGGTTGAACTTGCATTGCATCAGTCAAAATGATGCATGAACCGCAGTTATGCACTTCATTGCCTTATGCACACTAATTATCTTTGTATTTAAATGCTTCTTTTAAGGAATGAGTGCTGGCGCGAGGCTTCGATTCGCTTTCTTTTTTCTTTTTTTAAAAAAAGGTGCAGAATACGGGTATAAGACACAAAGAACAATGCCATATATTTGCTTTGTTGTCATGCCCCCCTCTACCCCCACCCCTTCTTCATACACACATACAAAAAATGCTGTGTACAAGATTTTCTCTTATTCACAAGGGGCGCTTTCTAGACTGCTTGAGGCATCTGCTTTGATTGCATAATTCCCAAGAGATGTGCAACACAAAACAAAAATACTGACTGAATTCATACTTATAATATACCGAACAAATAACATACCAGCTCCTCTCTTCAAAAACCAGCAGTTCTCTAAAGAAAAGGAATTGGAGAGTAAATTCAAAGTTGAAAGCTTAGCTCTTTTGCGGAGACTGCGAGGATGGGGGTGACAGATGAAACAAACTTCTCTCCTGGCTGGGAATGTGCGGCATCACTATAACAAATAGGCCATAGCACACACATTTATGTAGACTTTAACTCAAGTGGCACATATCAGAGGCCATTTTAAGCCCTAACTTTTGTTTATGTTGCAGGAATGTTAGGTGAGGAAATGGGTTGTTATCAGAGGCGATACAGTGCCAGGCGAAACTGTCCGTATCCTTTTGAATTTTTCACATCTCATAGATTTGTTTTGAAAAAGGAAACTGATATGCAAGATCAGGACAAGAATAAAATGAAAATATACACATGTACTGTAAAAGATTCATCTGATGATGCATTAAAACTTAACAGTATGATTTAATAATTTCTTCTTAGAAGAATCCAATTACAATGTCTTTGAAATGTCTATAAGAACTATTCACCCTGTTGGATGTTTTACACATGTAATTATGGCTACAAATTAATCATGATTAACTAAATTTGTCTTTTTTGACCAAAGCATTTACAACAGAACCCTTTTAGTGTCAAAGTGAATACTGATTTCCACAACATAATAGCAATATGTAACATAGAATGGCACGGAAAAATTCACCCCCTTTCAATAAAGTATGTTGTAGATGCACATTTGGCTGCGATTGCATCACAGATGTGATTGTGGTCTGTGCAGATATGTCCCAGTCAGGCTTGCACTTCTGTACACTGCAGTTTTACTCCGTCCTTCCCTGCAACACTGTTCAAGCTCCGTCAGGTTGAGCAGTGATCGGCTGTGAACAGGTCTACCTCAAGTCCTGCCACAAATTCTCAGACTGATTGATGTCTAGGCTTTGAGTTGGTCACTCAAAGCCTAGACCATCCACCTTGTTGTCTTCAGATAATTTGTGTGTCGCTTTAGCTGGATGCTTCGGGTTGTTTTTTTGTTTTTTTTGCTGGAAAATGAATGAAGCTGTTGTTCTCAGAAGATTCTGGTTGCCCTATAAATTTTGCGATATTCATATTTGCATTTAGTATGCCTTTTAGGGCCACATCATGATGCTGCCACACTATTGTCTATTTGTTGTGATGTGGAGTGTTTAGAGTCTGACAGACATAGTGTCATGTCTGAAAGCAAGAAAGCCCTTTAATCCGATAAAAACAAAATTGAATTAAATTTTGTTTTCATCGGATTAAAGGGCTTTCTTCCACTTGACCATGGAGTCTCAAGTCAAGCCTTGATCTAAGTTCTGTCCAGCAGTGGCTTCGTCATTCCATAAAACTCTGGGTTCTGATGAAGAACCCAGTCAATATTTTTTTTTTTTTAAATGCTGCATTTCTCCCATCTCATTTGTTGAAGTTTGTAGCTCCTTCTGCGTGCTCAGTGGCCTCTTTCACTAGTCTTCTTCTTGTCACTACATTTATGAGGATTTGAGCAGGTTTACACTTATTTCTTCCATATTTTTTCCATTACTTGATGACGGATTTAACTGAACTTCAGGGGATATTCAATATTTGTTTTATTCACACCATGTCCTACAACTTTCTCTGATTTGCTTGAACTGATATTTTTGTCTTCGTGTTGTAGTGATAGCCATGGATTCTGTCATCCTAAACCACAGATGCAACTCCTTCTGGGTTTTTATGACATTCTTCTATACAGGTCAGATGGAGGACACATTTCTGCCATCACACATCTGTGGGTTTCTGCAGCTCCCGTAGAGTTAAAATTGACCTTTTAGCTGCCTGTCTGGTTAAGTGGGCAGGTTTATCATTTAGGTTTGCAGTTAAGCCATAGAATCTTTCCATTTTGGAAAAGATGGGTTGAATTTTTTTTAAATTTCTCTCAGCTAAAAAAAAATTCTTCTCAACTTTACATCTGAAAGTAAAGTTTCAATTCATGTTGCTGTTGCGTCACTAATGTTCTCCGACATTAGTCAGAAAACACAAGTGAAACAAATGTTCTCTGTACATAAACCACATATATACTAAGAAAAAAATGCCACAAGGTAATTTCTGAAGGTAGTCATTTTCATTTCATCTGTTCCAGAGTAAAAGGTTTATAACACGTATGCAAGCCACAACATTAAGAAAACAATAAAAACCTCTTCCTTTCAACTTCATGGCTATGCCGTGCTTTGTGTTGGTCTGCGTATTATAAAATCCCTTTAAAAAGAAATTATGTTAAAGTAACAAACTGGGAGAAATTTCGAATACTTTTCCAAGGCACTCCACAACAGGTCCCCCATGTGATCTGGGACTTTACCAAGAACAACATGGCAGGTTCAGGAAAAGTAAACAGAGCTGAAAAAAAGAAAGAAAGTCAAAAGAAATGACAGCCACTTTTTCTTTCAGAAAAACCAAGAAGGAACGAATTTCTGCATCCGAATGATACAGCTGCGCTCAAAAGCTCACAGTTTTCTTCTCTTTCGATTAAATGCTCTTTCTCTGGCTGTTTGTGCTTTTTACAGTGGAGTGTGCTACATCGCTACTTTCTTCTCTACAGGGGCCCCTGGGCTCCCCAAGCAATAGGAGTAAATTAGAGTGCACCTGTTCCAGCTCCAAGATAAGCCATCTCCAGAGGATTTCCTCTGAGTAAAATGAAGTGAGTGAAGAATAAACAGAATATCACAGCATTACTCCGCCAAGGTGAAGTTGCTGCCGCTCTGGGGACACGGTTCGTTTTGCACAACACCCAGCAAAATATCCTCTGTAAAAACCTCTGGATGTTAGACTGCAGGAATGGTCTCTGCTCACAGCGGAGAGAATAGGCGCTGCTCTTTTGTGCTCCGACCGACCGAGGCAGGCGAGTCAGCTTCTCAACTGTATCTACTCAGAAGCTCGACTCAAGATGCTGTTATTTTGTGGTCTGGGTTTTGCGGTTTGTCTTCGGCGTGTTTCGCCTTCGTGTCAACACATGTGCAATGGTCAGACATCAAATGGCATGCTTCCTCTTTTTATAACAGTTTTATAGTGCTGCCAAACATTTTCTTTTTAAATATCTAATTAAGTCAACGCAAAAAATAAATAAATAAATAAACTTTCTTTTCCTCCTCTGTCTCCCTTCTTTGCATCAGCTTAGTTAGACAAATAACTCCTTGTATTTTTCTTGGAAGACATAAAAGGCGTAACCCCAGTGTGATGCCCAAAGACCACTGACCGCAAATGTCTAGAATGCAAAACTCACCCAGTTGGTTTACACATGAAAGGCAGGAATAATTAGAGGAAAAATTTAATTCATCATACGTTTGATAATCAGTCTGATTTGGTCTCCTATCTGCACCAGGGCATTCAAATAACCCCCCCACTATTAGCACCCCACTCTGCCTCACAACAGTAGTCTGTTTTACCCTCCCTTTGTTCCCTTACAACACATTATCATTATTGTAGCTAATTGCACGGTTCGCCTTGAAGTCGTGCTGGAGACTCGTGATCCGGGGTTGAAACGTGGACGGGGGATCCGGTCTCCTCCACAGCTTGCTTTACTCTGCTAATTGCCGTTACCAGAGGATGAGGCATGCTCCTCGCTGCGGCCAGCCGGACAAGGCTGGAACAAGGCACTGGCCGGGCTGGGCGGAGGGGGATGCTATCACACAAGGGTGGTAGGATGTGGGAGGGAGAGCAAAGGGTGGCGCAACCGACGTGGGATGGGTAGACCAGATTGGGGAGGGAAAGGATAGCAGTAGGGGGCGAGCGGAGGGGGATGCAACCAGCATTAGATGTAGGTCAGCAGGAGTGGAGTACCCTAAAGATTACAGTTGGTTAGTGCGACCCCTCTCTGACAAGATCCAAGCCCTTGCTCCCAGCAGAGGTGGACCCTGGCATTTGGGGAACTCAGCTATTAGTGAGGCTAATAAAACCCGAGCAGAAAGTTTTGAACCTGCAGCGGCCTGAAGACACGGTCCAATGTTGAAGAACACTTAACAGGGCTGCAGAAATATCACTGAAACAAAAGTATTTAATGTTGTCGGTGAATGTTGCATGAGACGTGCTATGACTTTAATCTACCTAAATAATTAGTTTTTTTTAAGTATTATGCAAATATTAAGTTATCTTTAACATACTGGAAAAACCCACTAATTACACTATCCTCATTCCACCTGATGGTTTTATTTAAAAAAATAAAATAAAAAACAACTTTCTTGAATAAAGATTTCATCAGAACATCATAATCTCCTCTTACAACATTCCTGCTGCTTAAAAAAACAACCAAATATATTGCTAGTATGGCCAGAATGGATGCAATGCATGTGTACAATAAAACAGAAATGATCAAACAGAAAGCAGAACACCAGATGGCAGAGGTCAAGTCTCAAATGTTTAATGCCATTTATGAGAAAACCGTCTATGTTTAAATTCCAATTAAAGAGTTATCAATAGCAAACATTGCATGCATTTTTTTTTTTTACAATTTAACAAATCTTAATGCTCACATATGTTGTAAGGTGTGCAAACAGTAATGATTTCATGTCACATGCTTGTTTTTTGTTCATTTCTGTTGCTTGTTGCTGTGCTGGAGCCACATTTAATGCACATTGTCTATTAAAATTACTGTAAGTCAAGTCTGACAACTTGTCAAAAAACAAGTTTTTGCAAATGCATTCAAATAACATGACCTCACTGAGACCTGGAACCAGACCAGAAATACTTTCACAATTTGGTTATTGCTACTAATTTATTTAATTATTTGAAAAGTAACTAAGACACATTCTGTAGTGTAGAAAATGTGTGTCTTTGCTTGCAAGTAAGAACATGAAATTTGAAGATGTTTTAACTGCATAACATTCAAATAAACCAATGTAGGTAAATTGAGAGACATTGTTGATTGTGTGGTGGTTGAGGTGCCATGGACTAAAATGGAAGTGGGGCCCAAAATTAGGTTCAGCACAAGCCCCAAATATTCTAGGATCAGCCCCTGTAGTCAGCTAATTTTTACTGATTTCCAAATAAATTATTTTCAGTGGTGATGCTGTCATTATTAATTCTAATAAATTATAGTAATATCTTCCAGTATCAGTCCAAAGTGACAACTGTCAGTGTCTAAATAATACTTAATAGAGCATCAGAACTGTGAATTGTTGTAAAATTCATCTATACAGAAAACACTTCCTCTGCTCTGGACCATATCCTAACAATGATCATTTTTATGAGTGCATCTTTTTTTTATCAGCATTGTTTATTAAAGAAATGCACTTTGAAAGGCGGGTTCATCGAACTCTAAAAATCGTACAATTTTTGCGAGCTCTGATAGTTTTGTAATTCCGACGGGAATGCTAGTTTGACGCCGCAGTATCAACTTCTAACTTCAAAAAATGAGTCACAGCTCCCTGGTGGGGCTTTATGAAAAGGAAATGGAATCATAGACATAACTAGTGACAAAGCCTCCATCACCTCACATAAGATCTCATTCCTTCTGTAGGAATTCTAGTTTATGTACCCCCACCCCAAAAAATGAGAAATATCTTCCTCTCTCACAGCTTTTTCCCCCCCTCCTCTTCATTCAAAAGGTATTTTCATGACCAAACAAAAGGAAATGGTATCATTAATGATACGTATTGTGAAAGAAGCCCTCTTAAAGCAGTGTTTTCTATAAATGTACAGATAAAGGGGCTGATCTCTTTCTCAACAAAGGATCTCTAAAATATGAAGTGAAAAGCTACCCAAGATGAAGCTGGTAAAAAACAGGCAAGGAAGAGCCTATTTCCACAACACAAACAGATTTCCTGGCCTTTAGCAGTCTCTTACTGGGATACTTTGAGACATATCCATCAAAACACAGCTGTATTCATTCATATTTCATACCTCCTCCTTCTCCCAGTGCTTTAACACAGTTCTTTGATCAAAGAAGAGAACTCGGATCACAACAGGAAGGTTCCCTGCCAGCTACGAAGAAGACACAGTACTGTACATGACTCTGTATAGTTTTCTTTATTCTAAATTGGCGTTTATACAAAAAATAAAATGACATATATATATATATTTATGCTTTGCAAATCAATGTAAAGGAAAAGAAAAATTTAAATACTTGAGAAACTCTTCTCTTTTTCTTGTGTTCTCTGTTGTTTAATTTTTGTAAAGTTCTGATGCAAAAAGAAATTTGTACAATTTATCTCAATTCATCTGAACGTGAAATTCAAACTCCACCAGTGAGTTTCCCTTAGAATAGGGATTTTTCTGACTATTTAAAAAAAAAAAAAAAAAAAGACGATTTAAGCCTTTGTCAGGGGGGGTTGAAAGAAATACAGTTTGAGCAACTTGGGTGAAGGAATTGCTGCGGGAGTGACAGCCAGGATCAGATCCTAAACCCACAGCTCAAGAGTGTCACCATGTGGAGATGGGAAGATATGGCACAGCTGTCTGAACAAATGTTTTAACACAGAGCAAGAGAAACCGGGAGATTTTTATCAACCTTAACACTCAGTCTTCTTTTATTGTAACTATACTTTTAACAACTAAATTAAGTTTTAGTTCAATTTGATTAACTTTCCAGCTTGTTCCTGTACCTCACGTCCAGCGTATCAATTCCAAGATGTCACACTTCCAAGTATCCCTTTCGGTGAGACTTGGGGAGGAAGAGAAAAAATCCTGTTTGAAGACCTCCCTGACATTTAGATTCTCTCTGAAGATGACTTTGCCTTCTACTATTGCCTGCGGGAACATGGTAAGACCCACACTTAACTTCAATTGAAATGCAGTGCCAGAGCCCTCCTGGGGAAATTATCATTCTGTTCGTAATAAGTGTCACAACAAGCACCTGGAAAATTACTTTATTACACTTCCCGCTAAAATAAAAGTTTCCTCTGACCCACTGGAATCACATTCAGCCCAAGGAACAAGGAGCACTGCCTTCCAAAAGTGTCAAGACTCCTGATACCTTTTGGATTTTAACACATTGCAGCAGCAAACTTTAATCCATTTTAAAGTCTGTCGAAGTGGAAACGATGTGTTGCTGAAATTCTGCCCCGGATCATGAGTGGATGCAGCAACGTGGGAAAGAAGGTTCTGATAAAAACATGGTGCTATGGGTCTGTTTTCATCAGCAGTTGATAGGCAGATTAAAAGAAAAAAAATCTACACACAGATGTGAAAGACAACAACCACAGTAAACCTACACATTAAGTATGTAGGAGCTGTAGAGACTTCATAGCTCAGGTTGAAGAATCAATAGACAGGAAGATACAGTGGTTGTGCTCTAATCTGCCCCGTTTTGGAGGAGTGACAAGAGAGCCTTTAGAAGTCCTGTTTGCAGCTTGGCACAAGCAAAATTGGCCGGCACTGCGAGTGTGGAAGAACGTGTCCTTGAGACCGGGGTGCAAGTTCACTTCTTGAGGCCAAAATTTAACCCATAAAAAGCTCAAACTATGCCTGAACTTAAAATATCCAATCCCAAAGCCCCATCGAGCCGCATAGAACTTATTTTTTCAACAGGGACTATGAAGTTGATTAAAGTTACTGAAGATGAATGGAGTAAAATAATGGAAAATTCTGGGTGAAAATCTGATAGAGGTTGCAAGAAAATAAAAAATAAAATAAAGAATTGAAACTCGGAGCAAGTTCACGTCTTATTATGAAGTCCTTTTTATGTTTGTTTCCTCCAAAGACTTGCTGTACTTGCACCCAAAAGTAGTTCAGCAAAGTACTGGCTCACAAGAGCTAGTTATTTTCAGAATTTTACTAGCTAAAAAAACCATCTATCCTTTTTTTTTCTTTCCACTTCACACACTTAAGTGGAGTCAATTAAATATGTCAAAGTTTGTGGCTTTACCACTAGCACATGTGAAAATGTTGAAAGGGAGTAAATGCTTTTTGCAAGCCACTGTAAACACCAAAATGCTAGTCAAAGAAAGCGTGTTTGCTGATGGGCTACATGAGGAGGCACACCTGTTTGACGCGATTGATTGAAGTGATTGTTGATTTTCTGCCGTAGCCTTGGATGGGGGTGCTATGAGATCCCTTTTTTCCTGTAGCCATTATCCAAATATGCTCCGTTTCTTTATTTTTTTTTTTTTTAGAAAATGAATGGCACAAAAATCAAAGTATCAAAAATGCATCGCCTCTTCATAATGGAAATCCCTCTGAGCAAGGACATGTAACAATGGGCCATTCTCAGCTTCCTGTCCTTTCCCTCTCCATGCCAATGAACGTGACCTCCACGGCATTAACAATGGGGCGCCTCGCAGCATAAGCATACATACACTAAGGCTGCTTTTCATCTTTGTTGTTATATTTAAGGATGACATCCTAGCCTGCTGGCCTCTAACCATTGTCTCCAGCATGATTATTTTCTACCCGTTGTTTAGCCCCAGTTGCGGCTCTTTGATGAAAAGGTCGCCACTCAATTGGAAAACAGTCATTAAAATGCGGTTGGTACTATTCACCGGTGTGCATGGGGGAACCAACTCAACTGAGCTGGTTAATCAAAAGTTAATTATATAATTTTCATGCAGATGAGGGAAACATTCAAATGAATCCCAACCCTACAATCATTACAAAAAATAAATAAAGAAATAATTCTAAAAGGCTATAAAATGTTCAGGGACCAGGAGGCTGTAAACAATATGAAGTTTAATTTGAGGTAAACAAAGTGAATATCCACCAGGGGGTCTGGGGAAGGAGAAAGTGAGGTTAAATCAAATTTGGAAACATAGATACCAGCAGGTTTTGTTGTCCTGATATATGTGCAATTAGGCGGGTCCTTGATGAGGACACTGGGAGGGGAGAAAGTTGGCTCACACGGCTAATGCTTCGGGGTTCTTTAAACAGAATTTATGGGATTTTATGCTCTATGTGTAAACATTAATTATTCTCGCAAAAGTACACCAAACCGAATTAAACCTGTATTTTAAGAAGAAGTTGTAAAAGGATAATTATCTTTTATGAGCGTGTTCTAAAATTATTGAACACCCCATGAAGACGAGCGCAAACTCCGTGGGACCTTCAGAGGGAAATACCCTGGACAACAATTTTCCCCCCGCAACTTTGTCCAACAAGGCAAAGTATCACTTTTCAAAAAATGCTCAGCGTCTCCTCATCTAATGAAATGAGTGTGTTATGCAAATTACAGACATGAATATTAAACCAATGAGGTGAAGTACCACAAATGAACAAGTATTGTTCTGGAAGTGCAGCGGAATGCGGTTTAATTTCTTCTTAATTCTATGTGCTCTTATAATGTTAGCCTTTTTCCCAGTTGTGCGAGCCAGTTTGGGTTCATTGGTGTGCATTACAAGCGCGCTCTAACAATGCGGGGCCTCCCCGGTGTCAGCACAGTTCATGAATCTTAGCCCCTTATGCACCAGGCGATTAGTATGGTGCTCTGTCTGTGGGGCTTTGCCAGAAAATGAGTTCTCTTTAAAACATATGCCCCCTGCTGATTCGTTTCCTTTCCTGATATGAAATTCCAATTTTTATAATGAACACCAATTTCATATACGGAGAGATGGAGAAAAAAAAATTAAAGTTATTCACTTCGTCTGGTTTTGGATGACTGCGGTTGCCCTAAATTAGGAGAACGCCGTTGTGGACGTTGTGAGCAGAAATTATTTAGATGAGTGTGTTTCGTCGGCGGAGGCTAATCAGCAGTCAGGTATACGGGCGGCGCAGAAATCAGCTGGTGTTTTCCACGTTGCATATGCATATGACTGGCGTGGCAGAAAATGGAATTACCAAAAGTGTAGCAAATTCAATTAAGTCATTGATTCCTAATAAATTGGCTTAATCACCAGCTGTTGTCATGCTAAGATTGTTGTGTCACAAGTTTGTCATGCTTGTCGGTCGTGACTGCTACACAAAGACAATTTATTGGATTTAAAAGCTACAAAAGATCTTTTTTATTTTATTAATGTGGTGACCAGATCTATAAGGTGTTTTAACCAATCTGATTAAATGAAACAATGCACCTTTAGTCAGGGTTCAAGCGTTTATTATAATGGATTTACAATGACATTAAAGACATTGTACATGTTGAAAACAAGAAAAAATCTGAAGTCAGAGTAGACAGTCCATGGTGTTGATTCTGATACAGTTTGTCTTCTTATTGATGGTCCTTTATTTATTCAGGAACCTTTTGCTTCTGTCAAAATGGCTGGAGCCATCATTAATCTAAAGAAATTAAAACCAGACATTTGTTAGAATTTAAAATGCAACTTGAATATGGTTCAGTAAAATAAAACACAATGGAACAATTCATTATTTTTTTTTCAGTATTTTGATTTGTATTGCTTAATTACACACCGAGTGACAACATCACATATTTATTTCTGTTGACTTTATGACTGGTGTGTCTTACTGAAAATAGAAAATAATTTCTCTGTGGCTTTGGGCAACGCGTGTTTCTCGTCTATCGACTGCAGCGACATCACGGTCACTAAAACACATACTGATACTTTTAGCGGCATGGGTAGGTGATAATTCTTGCTGTGGTGAGAATGCAGCATCTTCACAAAGCATGTCTGCAGAGGGAAGCATGACCATCACCCAATGTTTGGTAGAAGATTGATAAAACACATTGAACCGACAGCAGCATGACTCGATAAATAAACCCTGAATATGAAGAGTACAAACTAATTTCTGAATAAAATGTGAAAGTTAATTTGATCTGAAAAGAGGGCCAATACCCAGAATATCTTAAATGATTTTGCTTCACATTTAGGTTGAGGCTGTGACGTTTTCGGTTTGTGCAGTTTTAACAGGCTTTTTCCTTCTACCAAACTTCCCATGAATATATCTGGATACAGCAGTAACCTTTCCTGGATTACTCTCCTTGTGAAGCGTGTCAAGTGGAATACAGTCAAGCCTTTTTCATGCCTGTGTACCCCTTAGTGTTGCGTATTAAAATGTTTATTTGTCTCTAATACCCTAATTATCTCGGAAGCCCAATTTTGGTTTGTATACCTAGAACTTGAAACTTAAAGTTAACGACATAAATGTATCACTCTGTATCATGCAAATGTTTAATAATATTCACTGTGAATTTGATTTGCTAGAGTTAAAGTTAGATATTGAATCACACCTTCTTTTAAATTTTACTGTTTTTACATACATTTATAAGGATAAAAATTAGCTCTGAATTACGGTCGTCACCCTTCAGTGAGGTAAAAATAAAAAAAATATGACCCATTAATCATGCACAAATTCAGTCAGGCAGGAGCGGAAAAATGAAAACAGTGATTGAGCCATTTGTATATTGTCATTGCAATTTTAGAGCATGGCGGCTTCGGGGGCATGATGCACATTAATATTGTACAATTGAAGAGAACATTGGGGATGAATTATGTATAAGAAGCTCTTACATTGTACGGCCTGAGCCTCTCCTGGGTTTGGGCACTCGCCTCTTCAGGAAGCGACACCACTCCTCCCGTGCCCATCATCTGTACACGACATGAGACATTTTGGAACTGAAACCAATGCTTGAAGTGAAATTCAACCTACAGCACCAGAGTCGGACTTCACACACCAGTTCTATGAAAGCATTACTCGTAAAACGGGTTTTTTTTTATTCAATAAAGTTACCACATTTCCTGAAACTCCAACTCCACATAAAATAAACACTCACCCTGATGGTTGCCTCGAGCTCTCCCACGCTTCTCTTTCCACCTGGTAGCCATCCATAGGACCAGTGCTGGCACAGAGTGACCTGAGCCAGCAATGCCAACAACAGCACCTGCACCATAACTCTGCTGCTTGCCTTCATTAAAGCTGCAGGGAAAGCCAAATATGTAATAAAAACAATAATGTCACAGCTCTGCAGCCCACGGATGCAAACTAACTCATCACCGTGCGCAAGCAGACTGTAATTTAGACCACAGTTAATCAAAACAACAGTTATAAGTTCATGGACGTTCACCCAACTTCATCGAAGACTGTCTCACCTCTGTGTTTTCCTTGTTAGCATGTGGTGCATTAGCAAGGGGGGGGGATTTTATAGGTGTTGTACAAGGCTGCTGTCAGGATTATAATCCCCTCTTTGCAGGTGTGACACATTTACGGACTAATGGGACACAAAACACAACTAATGGAGCTGGCTAAGTGCTCACATATGCTGAGATCACCGCCAGGCTTGGAGAGGCATTAAATATATATCATAAAATGTCTTTGTGATGTATTGGATGCATCTGTGTGGAGGTGCTCACTAAAAAAAAGGGAAAAAAAAGACATTTGGATGAAACCTGACGTTTATCTCCATCTATAATTTATTGGACGCTGCTTTTAGCAAACAGTTGCTGAAAATCTGCACAGATACAAAAGGCAGAAAAAAACATCACTTAAACCAGATGCTTGTGCATTTGTTACACTTGCTGTAAGGCTTTAAATGTCATTACCTTTATCTGTTATTCGGTTAGCAACAGAACAGATTGAAGTCAACAGTGCAGTTAGTGATGATGAATGACCACAACTGATTTTATGTATACACCAAAAATGAAAAGTAAATAAAAAATTAATAATAATAATAATAAGAGCAGTGATTCCAGTGTAAACCAATTATTTGGATGTACAAACATAGTTGAAAGTTTGCTGTACAAACTTTAATGCTCCACAAATACTTAATCACAAAACTTGCAAAAATATAGTTCCATATAGGCAATTTAGGATTATCAATAACTATTGTGGTTACTATAGAGTGTGAGTTTCTATTTACTGTACAATGGATAAACCCGTGTTAAAAAGATGAGTTCTTGTTGCTGTAAAGTGATGCAACTCATTTCAGTTATTAAGATATGTCTTAAGATGCTTGGGATTGTGAATATTATTTTTAACTTGCAATTTAAAGCTTTTACGATCACATTTTTAAAAAAATATCTCAATTCATTTTACCATCCTTGACATCTCAGCTCCAAATGTTTCATGTGGTTTTCGATTTTCAAGAATTTAAAGTCAGAAAATGACACACATACCATTTTATTTTTGTATTTTCCAAGTTAAGTAATTAACCTGAGTTAAATAGATCATACATTTGTTTGGCTTGGTTGATTTAATATGCCATATGTGTAAATAATATTTCACAGAAAAATAAATTGGAGATCACTGGAGAAATCTGCATCTGTCTGATGGATGAACACACATAATTCCACCTGCTGATGCACTGATTAAATATCAGGGTTATTGTTAACACATATTAATTCCAAGAATATTTCCTAAGTTGAAATATTAGTTGTGGTTTGTTTTAAAATTAGTCTGTGCTTGTTTGCTCTGCAGACTTTTGACTATTAGTGTAATTATGCAAAATATGCCAAATGTGCCAATATTTATATTAGGAATTTCGGAGAAATGTTCAAAGCCATTTACAGAATAAAACAAAAAATGTCAATGTTCTTGAAACATATTCGTATAAATCTGTTAGTTCACCTTTATTTATCCGGTTAAATCTTACCAAGATATGAGGCGAGGTCTCATTTTCACGGGCAACCGGTTTTTATTTAAAGCTAAACTGAGGTTTACTTCAAACCCAAAAATGTTTGCATTCCAGTTGTATGTGTAACAATTGCAATTATATTGAATGGTTTTTCTGGTGAAAAGTGTCTTTTTGGTGTAAAAAGTAGAGCTCACACATGGTGCTACTCATGCAAGAACCTCTGCTGCTTATAGAAAATCTGCTCCCAGAGTCTATTTTAATTTATCCGTACTTGAAGGTTTTGTAGGAATCCTGACTAGTTTCCTGCCACAGTCTACAAAACATTAATGTCAGATAATTGGCAATTTAGAATTATTACTCCTTATCTTTATTAGTCTTATCCTTCTGATAAACTACAGAACTATGCAGGGTTTAACTCGCCTCTAACCTTTTAATCAATGGAAAGTAGCTTCTGTGATAGAAACCTAAATATGACTAGGTAGGTGTAGAAAACGGATGGATATATTGGACTTTTTACAAATTATTATTCCCTAATCTATTCGTGAAATGCTTCTTCAAAATATATGTTATATTAAAAAGAAAATAATCAAAAAGATATTGCAAACAACTATCTTAACATAATTTAATTTGTGTCACTTTGTGACAAGTTTCTCAAGATCAGAACTTTGTCTAATCAAAATGGCACCGATTTACACAAGATGGAAGCATTTAAACCTGGCTCGATTCGATATACAAAAACTATTCTCTTAAAAGCAGAACGTGACGCTCAGCTGGGATGGTGCATCTGAATTATTCTTGATATAATGCATTACTTCCTGCCAGTTCCAATACAAGCTAATTGCATGTTGCCAATTCAGGCACCAATCCACTAATATTTATCGCCACAGGCAAAACAGAAGTTAGTTAGTGAGGCTGAATCTAATTGCAGCAGGCAGCAGCTGTTAAGTGAATCCCAGACTGAAAGTGAGGTACCATAAAGCAGAAATAAACGTATATATGGAGCTTTCTGTTTCTCGTTAAGCACAAATAATATGTATACAATAAACTTACTTATTTTTTACTTATAAATTATTACAATAGTAGCGCATAAGTTCATTCAGAAAACCTAATCAGTTCAGATTAGATCACTTGTTTTCGGGAGTTTTAGCCCTGGAGCTCTCCTGTGCCAAAAGGTCTCCTAACAGTTTCATTAGTTCTGTTATGCCAAGTGTAAAATGTAAAAAGCTATACAAATCAACATCAAGAAAAAACAAAGCAGACTTTTATTTGGCTGATGTATATACAAAGTGACCTATTTAAAATTGGCATAGTCTGAGAAAATGTCGATAAAATCCTGGACCACTCTGTAGCAGAAGTCATATTGCTCCTGGAAACGAAAAGCGAGAGGAGAAGCATGAACACAAACCGTCCAGACAACATAACCACGGACAAAAGTGACCTGTTTAAAGCGATCGCGCGTTGCTCTCACCACGGTCTGAACCATGTGTGGTCTTTGCATGCGTAAACTCTTGACTGTCTGAAATACGTCCAGGAGGCCTTCGGCTTTTACTCTTTCCAGAATGTTGCTGAGTGCAATAAAGGTGCCAGTCCGTCCCGCGCCGGCGCTGCGAACAGAAGGTGCAGAATTAATGAAAAGCTACTTCTCGAAATGCAAACGCTGGAAGTTCTTTCTCTCATCTTTTTCTTTGTTCTGCCTAAGCGGTTTAGCAAAGCAGTGCAGCGGGTCTGGCAGCCCGGCAGTGTCAGGCCAGATTTCCTCTACAGAAGTGGAAAGTTGTATATTTCTTCTGTTGCATAGCTTAGTGTATTTTGAAGAAGAAAAGTTTCCTCAGAGGCCCTTCAAAGTAGGGTTGTTGGAATTTATTTATTTTTTTATTTAGTCACAACAGAGTCTTATATTTGACCTCAAAATGTCTTACAAAAAGCTGATCAAAAGGTATCCAAGAAAAGCATTATTATATGTTTTTTTTTCTGGATGTCTGTAGAGATACAGTCTAATTCAGCATATTAGAATTTGTGATCCAATAAGATTCATTTGTCAGATTAAAAATGCCTTTTGAAAATGAAATTAACAGCCTTTTTTTAATTAAGGCTGCTTTTCTTTATTTACAATTGTTTTTGTATCGGTTTGATGTAATATTATCTTTTTAAATGTCATGTTTTTATCAAGTGCAGACAGAAAATCATCATGATTAACAGAAAGAAAGGCTTCAAATGCCCATCTGTGTGTAATTAATCTATGTAATGGGTTTCACTTAATAATGAAGCTCCTGACATAAATGGGCTTTTCAATAACTTTTTAATTTATTGAATGACTCTGTGTATCATAGACCTTCAAATGTGAGTGATATTATGTGTAGAAATTCAGACAATGTTAAAATAATCCATCATTAGTCCACTTTAAATACTAGTTAATATGTTAATTATTTAATGGGAAACTTCCTTTTATTCAGTAAAAAGATAAAAAAAATTTAAAACTTCAATATGGAAACAGCACTAGTGTCATATGATCTTAAATGCTTCTTAAAGATTCACAACTTAAAATTTCTCATTGTTCCTTCACTCTTTTCTCCCTCCATTTAAAGCAAGACATTACAACTAAAACATCATCTTTTTTTTCTATCTTTGGAGACCAATAAACATACAATAAAATTTGTTATAAAATAAAATCAAATTCAACTTAAGCAGTAGTGGTCGCATACTCATGTTATGATCCTTGTCCTTCATATTTATGTTTTTGACTCATTTAACTAATTCATAAGCAAATGAATTCCTCATTGAAATAAATATTTTTAACATATTAATATACATATGCAAGACCATGTTTCTTTAAATTTATGATAAAATCCTCCCCTAGGAATGAATGAATTAATCACTCAGACTAGAAATTATGACACTGGTTATTTAGACCTATTAATTAATACTCCTTCAACGTATATTTCAGTTTCTTTACAATGGGATTAAAATTCACACCATTTGTTTTCCACTTGACGTGAAAAAAGTTAGAGGGAGTAAAGGTGACCTTTGTGTAATGGCACTAGTAATTATCCCCACTTAAAGAGAGGCTAATCCAAACGCCAACACTAATCAGTTTGGAAGCTCAGTATTTGACTGAGTCAATGTTTACTATGATGGTGGGATGGAGAGATGGAGATGTGTGTGTGGGGGGGGAGGAGGTAGGGAAGTGAGTGAGTGCGAGAGTGATGTGCAACTCGGAAGAGAAAGTGTAGAGAGACGTTGGGGATTGCAGCGGGTTAGCCCCATTCCCGGGAGAGGGGGAAAAAAGCTTTAAAAAGCCCCTCCTAGACAAGCGGTGATGAAGGAATAGAGGCAAGTGATGACACCATTTCCTGTCGTTAGCTCATCTTATCAGATTAATCATAGTGGGAGTCAGAGGAGATTTCACTTTGAGAGGTTTTAATTGACTGTGAATCAGTGGATTGGATCAATCCCATCGGGGTACGCTGCCTTAGAATCACTTCACCTGAAGCTAGGTTCTGATCAAAGCATTCACAGCCAAGTCTTTATAAGGGATCACATAAGTGGTTTAGGCGTAGAACACTGGGTCTACTGAGAAAACGTACAAGTTATTGTAGGAACAAGAAAAAAATAAAATAAAATAAAAAATTATCTGTAAAATAAAAAGTCCAGATTTGGATAACACAAAAAACAAGTGAGGGTGGAAAAAGTAGGAGTACTTTCACAGTTTTCTGCTGATGTTCCTCACCTGCAGTGTACAACTATGGGACGGTTTCCAGACTGCTGCTGCTGCCTCTGCACAGCAGCAATAATGTCAATCATCCCCCTTCCCTCTCCTGGTATTCCGATCTCGGGCCATCCGTGGAAGTGGAAGTGTCGGACGTGTTGCGACTGTTTTTCCTGGAGAACATTTGCAGGATTTAAGTGTTTTTCCTGATGTGTCATGACAAAACGAGATGTACCGTAGATTACTGCACAACATGACGCACTGGCTTGTTGGAGAGAACCATATCTCTGCGCGTGAAGGTTTCACCCTGTGTTTCCAGTTTCAGCTCCACTGTGTAGTCTCCAAATGTTATACTGCCCTCTGATGGCCAATACTGGAAACACTTTTCCTGAGAGAAAAACCAAAAAACAGAGAATACTATGAAACGATATTTGTATGCCACATTCCTCAATTTTAACTGTAAGATGTTTGGGTTTTTTTCTGGCACATTCTGTTGGGTTCATTTCACCTCACATATCCATTAAACCAAGATCTGACTTTTGACATATTCAAGAATCTGTTTCTAAATTTCATTCTCAAGCAGCTTTTGATGGATTTGGGCTGCTTTCCTAGAATGACGTATTTGGCTTCATGCAAAACGTTCTCCATTTTCTGGTCCAAATATTTCATTTTTAGATTCTAACGGTGAAAAGAAGAACATTCCAGATGTCCTTCTTTATCTGCATTCTCTGACAAATTTCAGTCTGGTTTGTCATAGAAAGCAAACGCTTCTTTACAAACTCTGATGAATGTTACACTTGTGGATGAATGGCGACATTGTAGTGGTCAAATAGCTCACGGGAGGAAAGCCTGAACTGGGCATGTCATCCTAAACATTCTCCACTTGAAAAATAGTTTCTGTACAGTTTAATGGTTGCTTTACAAATTCTTTTGAGACTTCTTTAAAAGCTCACCAGACTCAAAAACTGCTACAATCTCCTTTTAAAGGTCATTGACAGATTATTCAACCTCTCCATGGTGTTAACACATGTTAGTAAAACATTATTTCTGGTCCCCTAATTTCCTCACATGGCTGTGTGTTTTAAGAGTGAGATACAAAAATCATACAAAACAAGAAAATGCAGACGAAAAATATCTAATAATAATAATAAAGGGAACATTAAATCTGCACCTCAATTTCTCTTCATCCGTTTGTGCAGCACCACGCTTTACCTGCTCTCTTTCTTTGAGTTCGGTGAGCATAACGATTGAGTGACACCTCCACTCCCACACCATCCTCCAGAAGTCCTCCACAGTGTGAGACAGGGGGCCCTGGGTTGCGATAAAATAGTCCTTCTGCCTGTAGCCCTGGAGGGCGGATCATCCAGTAAACAAGACTTGAGAGCGTGGCAAAACATAATATTTTGCATTGTTTGCAAAGGAAACAATGAGCTTTATTTATACTTTTTATGGGAAATCTATACAGGAGGTTGAGAGGGAGCGCTTACATCAATAAAGGAGGCATTGATGTAGTCGGTGAACTCCTGTCCTCTTTTCACTGAGAGTATTACTCGGTTGAAATCATCTGCAGAGGAAAAAGAATAAAATAAAGACACAAAAACTTTCCACAAGTGATTTATAATAAAATAAAAGTTTGTTTTTCTAAAAAAGGCTGATAAAGAAAAGATGTAAACATGCTTATTAAAACCAGAATCCAATATCAAATTTCTGTACATTGTAAAATAAATGTGGCTTATTTCATTACTCTTTTTGTAACTGAAACAACAACAACAAAAGAAAAGCAGAAGAAAAGAAAAAAAAAATACACAAACCCACATTTAAATATCATTGATCTGGCTGACATGAACCGATTCGACAGATATCCATGTACGGCGTCTGTGAAATCAGCGCTTTGATGTTACTCGGATGTAATGCATTATGAAACCAACCGGGCATAATAAAAGCAGCCCTTACACGGGATGATCTGAAGCACACGGTTCTTCCTCATGTTGGCTGGAAGGTTCCCGGTTCTCATGTTCTCCTTCATAATGCGAACGTTGGTCAGCTTCTGATGGAGAGAAAACGTATTCAAACCGACGTGGATCAAAAACTTCAATCAACACAGGGAATATGTTTAATGTGATTAAACACAAAGTCTTTTTTTTTTTAATCTAAAGGAGACAATGGTTCAATAATGTTAACAACTACAAAAAACTGAAGCTGGACAAAAAAACATGACTTGTTGGTAGAGGGAGGTGTGGAGGGGGGACAAAAAAATAAATCTGAAAAGTAGGAACTGGAGTGTAATTCTGCTCAGTTTGCGATGAGCCATGGAGGATTGTGCATCAAAGCTAAAACAAACTGAAGACGGCAGATGGTGGTGCCTTATAAAGTTTCAGCTGATCCAAAAACATTTTCACTTATGATTTTCGCCGCCAAGAGCTGCACCCTGGGCAACATTTCCATGATAATATAACTGTGTAGGATGCAGGGTGATGGGCGACAATTCATTCTTTGCTGAAATGTTTAACGGGGAGCTCCTTCCTTCGTACCCTGAATTCCTCCTCCAGGCCCAGCCTGTCGTGGGGGGCCCTGGTGTTGTGAAGCCTTTGCAGATGGCCCTCTAGAGAGCACACATCTAGTTCAGTGTCTCCGTACAGATAGTACTCCAACAGAGCCTGGTAGATAAAGGAGTACTGCATCTGAGGAGGAATAGATCAGAAGACACAACAGAAGCCGATTTAGTTCTGCTGAACTATTTGTCTCGATTTTTATTTTTCCGTATTACAGAACATGGCTGTTTTCCAAGTTTTACGGTTGTTTACGGTTCCCGAGTCGAGCCGTGGGTTCAAGGTGCAGCGGGTCGGACGGGGTCGTCACTTACGTCTGTCTGGATGAGTTGACAGCGCTGCTCTCGTATTCTGCTCACAAAGCCGAAGACGTCCACTCGCTGCTCCATGTGCATCATGTCGATCATGCTGTCAATGACAATGAACGTCCCCGTCCTCCCGACTCCGGCGCTGCGGAAAACACAAACAAGGGAAAGGTCTGGTCTGTGACAAACAGCACAAAAAAAATAATAGTTACAAAACAAAACATGTGCAAAGGAGAACCTTTACTGCACCTTGCAAAACATATTCATGCATCGTGAGGATAACCTTTCATATTTTCTACACGTTCCAGCCGAGCTCCAGTGTATGATGTTGGGATTTTATGCGACAGACCAGTAGAATAATGGCGAAAAGAAAATAAATACATTTTTCAAAACAAATCTGAAAGGTGGGGCTTGTCTGTGTACATATTTTTTTTTCCCCTCATAACTATAACACTTTTACACCAAATCCAGGGTAACCAACTGACTTCAAAAGTCAAATTTGCAAATCCACTTGTGAGTAATTTCAACCAAACAAACAAGCAGGGAACACAACAGACAGGTTGTAAGCTTAAAGCAGTATTAGGTTATTAAACAACATCCCAAGTTTTGAAATTCTCACAGAACTCTGTTCAATCCGTCATCTTAAATCTGAAATAACGCATTGGCACTCTGGAGGACATGCTGAGATCTCCAGCTTAGTCATGCATCATTTTTTATGTTTGAGCAGGCATTCGGAGTTTTGTTTGCAGGTTGCCGTCCTACAGGTGACACAGCAAACACGTCAAAAACATTTCACTTTTTTGGCAACGTCACGTTGCGAGGATGCTTTCCTTAAGCAGGGAGAACTCAACAATAAACAAAAAGCAATCTTGTAGGATAACCCGATAGAAGTTTCAAAAGCTCTGTATGTAGCTTGCATACATACAGAGCTACAATGGAATGGTTTAGACCAAATGTGCTAAAAGGGGAATGTCTACATACAAATATACTTTAAAAGAAAATATATGTTCTAAGACTCAGCAATCCCAAGTCTCCACATGTGCAAAGCTGGTAGAGAGCTCCAATTGCGGCGTAATGTAGTTCTCCCAAGTAATTGACGTGGAAGGGACCGAAAGCAAATGCACACCACATTTTTTAGACGCTCACTAGTAAAAGACCACTTTACAATTATGCACTACCTAGCGCTGGTCTATCGCATAAAACCCCCCATAAAATACATTGAAGTTTTTGGTGGTAATGAGACACAAGCCACTGTAAGCAGCCTACATTTACCTCCCATTTAAAGAAGCCGTAGCTGCAGAACCGTAGAACCATGTGCTCCGAACAAAGGAGTCAATTGTGGCCGGCGAGCATATGCAGAAATGCTTCGCCTCTGAAGTCCAAACACAACACTAATAGATTTACAAGGGTCATTTGGGCAAACTGCACCTCTGGGAGTGTAGAGCCTGGATTCCACAGTGGGGTGTTGAACTTCAGCAGTGTGGGCCCCATTCAAGAAGTCAACACCTGTTGCAGCAGTTGCTACAGTCAGCTGCAGATTTCTTTGGTAGGGCATTATGCTGTTCATTCAAACAAATACAATTCTAAAGCATGGACATTAAGTCTTTAAACTTCATTTTTCTCTCTCTATATATATAGAACTCCATTAACCCTGGGTGTAAAATCAGCTTTGAACTTAAATCAGCAAATCTGTTTCTTTGTGTCGTTGCACTTGATGTTTCCTTTCTTCCTGTATTTTACCTGCAGTGGACAACAATAGGCCCAGCATATGACGGATTGACCGCCTTGACCTTCTTCAGGAATTTTAGCATTCCGATGGGCGTGAACGGCACCCCGAAGTCTGGCCAGCTGGTGAAGTGGAGCTGGGTGACCAGCCGAGGAGCTCGAACGCCATCGCTGCCCTGCTGCAAAAGTACAAACACGCCACAGGTGTTACACCAGGGATGTGGACACACAAATCAGTTAAAGAAAGCCACTTATACACTACTAAATGTAGGTAGGATAATTCAAAATTAGCTTTTTTGTTATTTAAAAAAAAGAATAAAAATTCTCGCTGTGCTTTCAGGGATACAATGTAATTATCAAACTGAGTTTTTTTTATTTTTTTTTTCCTTTTGCCTCGCTCCCAGGAGAACATCATTCCACTCTCTTGGTTGCTGTGTTTTCAAGAGAGCTAAATGTGAAAGCACTTGTTACAGAGCTACAGCGCACTCATCCTTTTTTTGAGTCGGAGAGGATTTCTGCGCTTGTCTGGCTTCAGACGGAGAAGGAACAAAGTGAATTTTGAAACGTGAAAGCTTCACAGCACACCAAGCAGACATCCGACTTGGCAATCAAAAAAGGGAAAAAGAAACAAACACACCTTTAAAACGCGCGTGGATTCCTGAGGATCAAGTAGGGATAAACTCGGAACATTACGACGTTGTTTATTGTTCGCTGAAATACGCTTATTTATTGATGACATATCCCATTTCTGCCATCTGTGCCCTTTTAATGTTTTACGTCTAAAATATTCATTTTCCGACTAGGAAACCTTTTTACTCTTGGTTTTGCATTTGCATAAATGAAGAAGATAGGAAAAATAAATAGCTGTTTCACACCACATTCCAGCATCTAGAAAGAAAAATCAGTTGGAAAAAATGGGAAATAACTTGTTTCTAAAGTGACACTCAATTTAAGTCATCATTCACGTCTAGTAACGAGCACAAGTTGATACCTTGATTTTCACTTACATATTGAACACAGAACTTTCTGATGGTGTAGTCCACCAGCACAATGACGTCTTCAGTCGCCACGCGGATATTTCCGTACATCCAGCAGCCTTTTTCCGGCCAGTACTGGCAGCATTTCTCCTGGAGAAGGAGAGTGATCATAAAAAAATACTGCAGTTACAACTGCAGTCATATTAATTTCTTACCATGGTGCTCATATCCCCTCGCACCTTTTCCCCAACATTTTCTCATGTTACAACTGCAATGTATTTCACTGGGCTTTTATGGGATAAAGCAAGACAAGGAACTATGAAGTTGGAGGAAAAGGATTAACAGGTTTCACAATTCTTGACAAATAAAAATCTGAGAAGTGTGGCGAGCTCAACTTAGCCTGATTCCCCTAAGGGGTAAATACTCAGAATGGTGGTTGCAGCGTCATGCCGTGGGGTTTCCTGACTTCAATAGGAACAGAAGTCAGTCTGAGTTAATAGGAACATGGATGAACCTTGAAGACGGGGAGGTGCAGAACACCAGACACTAGGGTGGCGGTTCAAATTCCAGAAGGACAACAGCCCTACACATTAAGCTAGGGCTTGCAATGATTCGAATAAATGCATATTCACCTCTTTAGAATGGATCAGTCAAAGTTCAGAACTCAATCCACTGATAATATGTGACAAACCTTCAAAAGTTTGACCGAGTTCCAGTCAAATTATGCTAAGACAAATGGGGAAACATTTACATTTTTTTTTGGATGTGCAAAACTGATGCATCATTTGATTATGAAGCCACAACTCTGTGTTGGTCCTTCACATTAAATAAAAAAAAACAAAAAAACAAAACACTGTCATTTGTGGTTGCAGTGTGAAAGAAATGGAAACAATTCAAAGGCAATGAATACTTACGGTACTTTATCAAGGCACTGTATGAGCAGAGGAATTTATATTTTCAGTGTGTCTTTTACAAATTCAATCCAGAGGCGGACTGACAGTCGATAAGGTCTTCACAGTGACGTTTCAACCCATTAACTAGATTCTCTAATTATCATGAAGCCTCTCAGGATCTTATCAACAATTACTTCATCATTGATCCCCACCGCCTCTAATCTGCCCCATCAAACTTGCTTTTTGAGCACTCAATTATCCTCGTTAGGCTGAATTTAATTTCAACGCTAAGCGATCCTGCAGGGTGACACTTTTGAATAGATTCCCAGTTAGGGGTCAAATAAAAGATAATCAGCACTTTGGTTTACAAGAAAACATAAGAGGTCTCAAAGAACTTTGTGGTATTTACAGGAGGGGTTTGAAACAATTTGGTAAAAAAAAAAAATTAGGAACATACCTCCTTTCTTTCTTTCAAATTTGTCAGCATCACTATTGTTGTGGTTTTTTGCTCCCAAATCATTCGCCAGAAATCAGCCAGTGTCTCAGGCTTGGGACCTGGAACAATATCGGAAGAAAGATTTCCAAAACACATCAAGAGTCAGAAACTCAAATGTTTTCTTAAAACACTTTACCTTGAGCTGCGATGAATTTGTTCTTCTCTTTATATCCCTGTGTGGAAAAGAAAAAAAAGACACTCTAGATTAGCTAAGAGAGAATTACTATATTGATGAATTATTGGGTAAAAATACCTACATCTATGTAAGAGGCATTTATGTAGTCTGAGCACAGATGTCCATCGAGCTGACTGAGTATCACCCTGGAATGATCGTCTGAGTCAAGAGAGGAGACATAAAGAGAAGAAAGTTTTATTTCTGCCTGCTGCACTGCTTTTCCCAGTGATTTAGCCGTCAATAAACCCGCGGCCGAACATACACAGACCCTCACTCACATGGTAAAATGTTTGGGTATCTGTTTTTCTCTCTGTTGTGCTCCCTGCTCGCCTCCTCAAAGGACCCATGGTGGTAGTAACATGGCAGTGACTACAAAGAAAGAAACCAATCCTCACATGATAAAAAAAAAAAAAGCAACAGGTACAAAGCCGTCAATCAAAATATTTTATTGTTTTTCCACAATACTTGATATACGATTTGACGAAGAAAACCCCCCCACAAAAATAAACCTCATCCACACCAAACAATCTTACATTGAACTCCTCTCTGAAGAGTTTGCCGTCATCTGCAGAGCGTATCCGGTACTCCTCCTCCAGCGAGTCCAGAGGGATTGGGAAGTATCTCTTGGACGGCGAGGGAGATCTTGGGAGGAGGACCACTGTCTGCTCTCCTGAGTATAAAGGGATATACGGTGGTCAGACAGAAAATGTCTCCCAGTGGACGACATTACAAGATCTCGCAGCACCTGCACAAACAAGCCTGATGACTATTAAGATTTCCTACCTCTGTGGGTAACATGACAGAAATGATTTCTGGAGTCATAAAGTTGGTGCTGCAGCTCAAAACCATCTCAGCTCGGAATTTGGCATTTCCGCACATTTATTTTCCACTTGAAGAAAAGTTTATGTGGCTCCCTACGTGCTATGAAACCTAAGAGCCCCCCCCACCCACCCCACAACTTTTCCAGGTTTGGCTCATGAGTCTTCCTTTGTTCATAAAGAGTTTAAATTTACAAGTAAAATAAAAAAAGGGCATAAAAAGAAAATGGATGCATTATATTTTCATGCTCCGGTGGTTATTTTGAGTGCAGAAGGAGTACCTTGTTCCTCCAAGAAGCCATTTGAAATCTTCTTATCCACGGATGTGACCAGGGCTTTCCTGTGGTTTTTAAACCTGTAACGTAAGAAATAGGGTGAGGTAATGAAAACCACCTGATGGAGGGAGCCAAGTTCAGCGGAAAAAGGTGCCAGCGGAGAACAGTTCAGCACATGAGATGAGTCACAAAGTCAAAGGAAACATTAACCATCTCAGGGAAGTGAAGCTGTTCCTCCTCATGCTGTCGCTTCGGAATGTGAAGCCTCATCTGACCCAACTCGTTTTATTTGCTGTCTTCCTTTACAAGCAGCTGTTAGCCCATAAACCATTGCTCGCCTCCTGTTTAACCCCCCCAGACCCCCAAACAATAACGTCCTGACACATTCAGACTTATTTTCATTTAATGATACAAAAAAAAAAAAAAAAATAAGGAGACAGTGAGAAAAGTAATTGTGAGTTGTGTGACTTTATTTACCTCAGGCAGTAGATTGTTAGCAGGACAACAATGATAAGAAGCAGGGATATGATTAGAGTCGATGGCAGGACGTGATCACCGTGGTGGGTGGGGTTTTCTGCACAAACAACCAGTGAAACAGATTATTTCAAACCAAAAAGCTTCAACTGAAAGTTTTTTTATTTTTCACTTCTGACTTGTTATCAATAAAGCTTAGAAGTCTTGATGCTGCATAAATAACTCAATTTGTAACTCATCAAGTAAAAATGACTCAATTTTAATTTGCATAATTTCACTCAAGAAAAACTTTTCCCTTACATATATACAGAAATCACTTGCAATGGGATTATGCTCACAATAATGATTCAGAACAATTGTCATCAGTAATGCGCTGATCGCTGATCATGCTGCAAAAAGATTTTCTGACAACTACTGACATATTTTACAAGAATTCGGTTTGATTTATCTCTTAGTCTTCTTGAATTTATCATTAAGACATAAATACAATATTGCAGTTTCCTTGGTGTTTTATTTAAACTTATCTAATGTGGAACAATCATTTCTTTTAATTAAAAATCCAGATCTTTTGGGATATTTAGTGGGTTTTTGTAGTGTAGTTAATCAGCGAAGCTTTATTGCTTTTTGCTAAAACTGCACTAGGAGCTAATATTTTAATTCTTTTTTTTGTCCCATCTGTCTCTCTGTTGTCCTGAAATGAATTGGCATCCTGTAACCTCCCTCTTGTCCGTTGACTGTTGGTGATGATGGAGAGAGAAAGACGTATTGCAGTTACTCTGTCTTTCAGTTCTTCAGATCCAACTTTGTCTATGTGTGCACAATTATAGAAAATTCACAGGATTTAATTTTTTAGCTATTCTTTTTTAAGTACTTTCATTATTTCTGTACTTTGTAAGAAGGAAAAGAAATATGTTTACTTCTTTTTCATGCATTTTTAATGTTGCTGTTGACAGCGCTGTCATAAACTACTCAGCTGGTTTTTATGTCAGCAGCAACGTTTGCCTCTCATTTCTTTAAACTATTTCTGTGCAAAGGAAAAGCTGAAACTTAACAATATATTTTTATTGTTCGCTTATGCTATGTCTTATTTGTTTAGTTTGGAATTATGTGTTAAAAACAAATGAATATGTCTAGTCCAGACTGGAGGACAGATTGCTCTCTGACTCAGTCCACCTGGACGCAGAGAGAAGGAGGAGTTTTTAAGATTGCTGCAGAAACAAATAGCATTCAGGAGAGTTCCCAGAGCTCAAGTATTAATTTGTGCAACTGTCTTTTTTCATTTTTAATTGTCCTAAATAGAAGCCATGCAGTCGTAGTTTTAAAGTCTTCAAATATGTTGGAAGTGTTGCTCTAAATGGTATGCACTGAACTGTTAGATTATGTTGCTTTTTTGTAACTCTGAACTTTTTTATTTCTGTAATAATTAGCCTTGGGAATCTTTTTTTTTTAATACACAAGGAACCTATAAATTGTCCATATCAACATTCTGGATTTCCTTAGATTTTAATTTATAACTCTTTCCCCATCTGTTTTTATAACTTCTGGACATTTATTGGCTCTAATTGGGTTTTATTTTCTAGATGTTCCACACATCATTAAGCAGCACTATGCTGACGCTGGCTTCCAATTTGGCAGCAGCAGGGCAAAAGGCTGTTTCAGTGTTTTCACTGGCATCTGAAAGTTAAATCAGCTTTAGCTCAAAATGTACAACACGGACCTGGCAAACATGGACAGACGTGGAAATGAAAAATAAGTTGCTCTCTCAAATTTCTTCTTTACAACAGCATCACATTCATTTTGTTAGGTGATCTGGAGAATTACTTCAACATGTTAAAACAAATGTAAAAACTTGTGATATTTAAAACATACACGTTTCTTTCTTTAAGATTCGCAGTGCGAGACCTTTGATGTTTTACCTGCAGTTCGGTTGCCATGAGATGAATTGTTGACAGTGATGGAGGATCCAATCAGAAACAACACCATGGTCACTGAAAGAGAGAGAGAGAGAGAAAAAACAACATTGAAGCTTTTTTCACTAAAGAAACATGTTTGAACCTGTAAGTCTACATATCCGCCACTAGACGGAGCCAAACCAATATAAAACCCATCTGTGTCTCAGTGCCATTCATAAAGGGCAGAGATGAGAGCTCTGCTTTGATGTGGCTTGAGGGTGATGTGTGCGAGTTTGTCTGCAGAGCAGTTAAGAGTCCTGCTGGGAAATCTGGTTGCAGTCATGTTCTGTCAGGCCGACTTGAAAGTGAAGCATCAAATAACCTCAAATTCAAACATCAAACCAGGGAGGAGGCTTTAACCCACAGGTGACAGTAACCATATCCCTCTCAGACCTTGTGGAGTTGAGCTTCAGTGTTGCTTGTTAGGAGCCATTTCATTCTCCCCTGTTTGCTTTGATGTGCTGGAACTGTACTGGATCCTGCTTTGAGAAAATAACACCATTTTTGTTTGTCCCTGGCCCTTTTTAACACCCCTTAATCTTATGGGATGAAAAAAAAACAATGTAATTTTATTTTTCTAATTTACTAACAAGGGAAAATTGTTTGTAATGTTGCATGGTCCTTTTAGCAGCTTCCTCCATCTCTTTATTTTGTCCTCCAAGGGTTTCTGAAACATCCTATAACATCTACCTGACTTACCTTTTGCAACACAATACTTAAAAAAAGAAAGGAAAAAAAACCTCTTGTACTCCTGTTCTGTATTAGTCTGTCCTAAGTTGGAATTTCGAACTGCAGAGTGTAAGGCTAATGTGACCCAAATCCTTTAATTTTGTCCACCAATGACCCATATCCAACTTTTTCATGACAGTCTAAAAGACTGAATTCTGAATTTTTTCACCCCCCCCCAAAAAAAAATCACATTTGTGCCACTCCCATATGTTCTACTAAATCACATACCGTGCTTATCCAATTGTTGTTAATGTATCTGTAGTCTTGCTGTTGCACATTAGCCAACTTTAATTCTGCACAGGAAAAAGCTAAAAGCTCAGTAAATCTAGACATAAATAATAGCTGAGAATTATAATTATGTCAGGGAAGCACATCACATCACAATCACATCACTCCTGGCCCCTACTACACATCTAAACACGTTTCTCTAAAGCAGTTGCAGTAAATGCTTCAAGGCCATTGCTATTAATTTTACTTTTCTTAATAGCTTCCTTATGATACTACTGGCAAAACACTGCAAAGTCAATCCATAGGCAGTGCACTGTTGTGGGACATCCGAGTTAACAGATTTTATGTGATTCCCAGATCCAAGTTTAAACATCAAAACAATTAGCTGTCACTTAGCCTATGCACCAAAGTTGCTTTATTCTTAAAAAAAAAAAAGATTTTTAATTATTTTTCTCTCTTTTACAACAGAAGGGACAGAAATGTCTCACTTTCTTAGACATCCAGTCTTTTCCTGCCTCACATTGCTTTCTTAATATCTGTGTAAATATTGTTAAATATTTCTTTTTAATAATCTGTATTATGTATTTTTTTCCTTAGTAATTATTTAATGATCTACTTTTTAATTTTAATCTGTAGATGATGCGCTGCATACAGCATATTTAAAAAAATAAATAAATAAAAACTGCTCACTACATTTTCGTTGTCTCATTTTATTTATCTGCAAAGTTCAGTACCTATTTTTTTCCCTTCAGTCACTTACACTTTCTCTTGCTTTTCTCGCCATCCTCAAAGGGGAAAGGTATGAAACGAAACCGTAAATTGGGCAAATGTGCCAAATCTGCCTTAATGTCTGCTTTGATTTAGTAAAAGGGCAACAAAAGAACTGAGTGTCCTAATTTATCCTCTGTTCCAAGTCCCCTTCTTGTAATGGAGGCCGAAAGACTAGATGGAATAATTCATTGAGTCAATTTATTTCTTGTGAAAATGGGTCATCTGGGGGCCTCATTTGTGATATTTCGGAGAATTTCTTTCATACAACCCCCGGGACAGGATTCCAAATAATAAAAAAAAAAAAACACATAGCCCTGAAGCTTTTGTTGAAAATAGAGCTACATAATAACGCTCTAAAATGTTCTCAAAACAAACTCGATGTCAGATTTTATAAAGTGTTACTGGATTATAAATTAGGGGTTTGAGTATTGAAAAATATGCCGTCTTCTACTGCCGTCGGAAACAAGTATTTATATTCACAGTCATGTGTGCGTGTGCAGCACAAACGCATTTTTTACATAAAAAGTACACACACTTTCACATGTAATTTGTCACAAAGCCAAAGGTTATGTGTTGCAAGCTGTTAGATGAGCCAAACCTCTCCCCACTGTTAAACAAGCATGCAGTGCCAGCACCTGCTTCCTATTCCCTCCCCTTCGGTGGGAAAGTTTCATCTACTGATTTGGCCCCTGCTACTGTACAGCTCAGTGCAGCAAGGCATGCTGTGCATGTGGGTCACTGCATGGCCCACCGTGCGTCTGTCATTTTCTGGCAGCTATGCTATATATATAATGTTTATTGAGGAAATGAGTAAGTAAACGGGTACTAAAAATGCCAACCACAGTCAAATGTTGAGATCCGGTTAAAAGGATATCTGATAAGGCATAAAGACACTTGACGTTTCTGGGTAGTTATGGAGAAAAAGAGGAACTAAGCTTTAAGTGTTGATGAGATCCTAAAATATGAACCACTGAACAACAACGAGACGTTAGGACTCAGCTAATGTGTGTGTAAAGAGAGGAAGCAACGGCGACAACAGTAAGAAACTCTGGCCTCAAAAGACGAAAACTGGAATGGAAGTTCACCCTCCACAGTCAGACACCCGCCTGAAACATAGAGCTAAAACAGAATGGTTGTATATTAATGTGTGTAAGATATGGTCCAGTTAAAGGCCAGAGTGATCATCCATCCATCCGTTTTCTTTACACCCTTTGTCCCTTAGTGGGGTCGGGAGCCAGAGCGATCAATCCAATTAAATATCTGTTACGATGCATTGGCTGCAGTAGAGGTAGAATGTCGTTAAATAAAATGTTATATTCAGGGAACTGAATAGAAATGAGCACAACACTTTTCATTTAGATTTTGAGACAGGCGATTCATTTCTTCTTTAACATTAGAATCCCTCCACCTTCCCATCCATCCATCCATCCAATCACAACTAAGTTGAATTTGTTGAATCTTGCATTAAAGCTGTACTGTCATTCAGCTACAATGTATAACCAGGACTGACAGTGCATAACTTTTGGATCAGCCTCTTGGGTTAGGGCTTATTTAATGTTGATGCAGTTTGCACTGAAAGGTGTCACGAGTTAAAGATAACTTTGTGACAGGGTATAAAATGTGCAGCATCCAGAGGAGGAGATGTTCCTGTAGAAAACTCAATGATTTATACTGGAAGCCTGTCAGATCCAAACATTCCCAGTCACCGGCCTGCTGGTTTTGCTTCCACGCATTTATTAACTCAACATTTGCAACAGGATAGACATGAACTGACACCACGGAAGCACCAATAACAAACGTGTTTTTTTTTTTGAAGACATGAGACCTGGTCACATAAAGATAAAGGTGATCATGTGTTCATTCCCACTGACAGGAATTCTGTAGGCTCTTTAAAAAACATAGTTGTTTTGACATTGTAGCCAGGAATCATCTTGGATGATATAAACAAAACGATACTATCAGTTATGCAATAAATAAAGAATGATCATTATTAAATAGAAGTCGACCATCAGAGAGCAGCTGCTCGTTATAAATCAGCCATTATAAATCAACATTTCTTGCTTTATCATTATATTTTTCTGACTGGCTGTGAAATGTGATTTGCCCTATAAAGTTTCACAGTGACTTTAAGAAAACGGGTCACATGCAACAGAACACTTAAAACAAACACTGAAACTTATACTAAATGTCTTCAAAGGCATCCAGTGAGGAACCGATGAGAGTCAGAAGATCTGCATTTAGAGGTCATGTACAGAGGCTCTATCAGCTCTATGTTGAATAAGGATGCCACTACAGGTTTCTACATTCTAGTGACATGTAAAAAATGCTGTAAGAACAGGATCATCAACACTTCCTGACAAACAACAACAACATATATCAAATATATATCCACATCCAGACATGCTTCAGTTTTCTCCCAGATCAATATGGCTTCAAAGACTCATGCTCTCTGAATATATGGCATGTTTGGAACACCAAAGGAGAGAGAAAAAAATATTGCTGTTGTTTTCCGGGATCTGAGGAGCAAAAGCATCAGGTGTGGAAAAAAGAAAAAAAAAAAAAGATGCAAGACACATCCAGCATTTTTGCTGTCAAGTGCCAAGGACAAAAGTGAAAGAAAGCACAATGGAGAGGCTGCACTTCGCATGTCAGCGCCAGAGTGAGCGCTGTGAACAAAGAAGAAACTAGGAAAAGAAGAGAAAAGATCTCCTCCACTATAGACTTTGAGTTTATGTGGGGGGAAAAAAAACATGTGTTTGCAAAGTGACTAGTAGAATAATGTTCCAGTGTTTGGGAGAATTGCTACATTTATATGATTATCATATCTCCTTATTGAATTTCAATAAAATTCAGTTTACTTCTGGAAACATAGACATGTAAATATTAGGATGAACAAACACGGCACTTACAGTTCCACTCAAAGCTGCTGAGACCCGTCACTCCATAGCAATCATGTGATTCGAGCTGTTTGTCTTTGTGATTTACTGGGGAGGTTTTCTTCCCTAAATCTTCATCACATCCTGGAAGTTACCAAAAGTATGAATGAAGAGACCAGTCGGGATAACAGCAGTGCGGGAAAGTTCTTCAGAGTTCCTGGGGCTTCAGATCAACAGAGGACCTCTTAGAAACCTGGGGAACAAATACAAAAATTAAAATAAAGAAATGTGTAAATGAAACAGAAACAGTTTGGAAAACAATTTTTTTGTAGCTCGGTTTTTTTAAGCTATCTAAAAAATATAAATAAATAAAGCTGAATGCATGCAACTAAATGCAAAAATAAATTATTGTTGGAATCGCTGCCAGATCTAACCAAGCATCAGTCAGCTGGCTGAGTGGGTGAGGATGTGAAGCCATCTGGATTGTTCTTCACCTCCACTGAGAAAACTAAAACCAACCTCTTTATTACATCAACAACCATAAAACCCAAAAAATGTCAATGCCATTGTTTAGATAATCTTTTTAAAAATTACACAATTTTGATTTTATCCACAAACTTGTTGGAACAAAAAACAAAACCACCTATAAACAAAGTCAAACAATCCCTCTATCATGGCACAACACATGAAAAGCTTCGATTTGTTGTCGTTTTTTGTAGTCTATGCATGTTTTTGATAAACCTTACCATGCATACATATGGTTATAAGTTAGTTTGTAAACTGGTTTGAATTCCTTTGACAAATCTGACTAACTAGGTTAAAAGCTCATTCTGCCCTTTAATCTTAGTTCTGTTTGTTAACTAACCTTCTCTACTTCCATCTGAGGCCTTCATGAAGCAGTTTTATTCATAAAATTAAATAAATCAAACTCAAAATTGTGGACTATTTATAAAAAACAAACATACATAGTCTTTAATTTCACAATTTTGTATTATTTTATGTTGATCTGCAGCTTCCTGGGGTTTTTAGCTGGAACAGGATAGAAACGTCTTTTATGGTGTGAATATTTTTCTAAGGCACCTCTGTAAAACAAAAGTATTTAATGATTCATTTTCTCCCGTTTAGTGAAAAGAAGAATCAAGATTTTGTCTTGATAAAGATGGTGAGAAAGCAGGCTTAGCCTCTTTTCCCATTCACTCTGCACCAACATGACACACAAAGGGATATTGTAGCTGCTGGAACACAGCTGAGCCAAAAAATAATAATAAATAAATAAATAAAAACGTAGAGGTAAATTAGTCAGTAGACGCGGATGGATGACTTCCCTGACCTGAGCTGTGAGAAAGAAAAAGTAATTGAACAAGGTGTGAAAAGCACCTCATTTCCCCAATCGGAGATAATTTTTTTCCCCCCAAATGCTGTATAAAGCTGCTGCTGGCAGTGAAATATGTGCAGGAAACGTTCCACTAAAAGCATCCAGTAGAACCCGATACCACTCAAGAGATCCTTTATGAATAAGGCAGTAAAAATCTGTTCTGGAGGTTGAATATGGTTATTATTAACACTTGTGAAACCTTTAAGCATGTTTGCTCGCTTTCATTTGTCAGAAACAAAATCTGAGTTTTGTTTTTATTCATTTGGGCAAGTGGCTTGGCGCACTGCAAGGAGACCATCCCAGAGGTTAACTGGGCCTTTGCAAAGTAAAGAAGTTTCTCCAGGGACTTGATTTTAAACACTAGTAATAATGTGCAGAATGTCATGTACTGATCCCACTTATTTCAATTTTATGTGCTTTTCTCTGCTTTTCACTCTTTTTGTAAAAAACTAGGCAAAGAGGCCTTTAAGTTTTATTGCCGGTCACTATTATGATTGATAACACAAAAAAGAAAAACATATGTTACAGTTTACATTTTCAGTCTTAATGGTTTCCTTGCTTTAGACTCTGATCAAATATAACAAGTTAAAGAGCAATTCGTTTAAATGAAATATAGTTTTAAAAAGCTTATGATATCGGAGGTGTGGAAGGGAGAAATCAGATTATTATTTTTTTTAATATTTATAGAATGAACCTAAAACTTAAAACACTTGAGAAACGTCTTTATAGCAAGAATAAAGTTTGGAAAACAAACAGAATAGTATATAGCAGAAAACATTATACTGGTTTCGGCCGCTACAAAAATCCAGACATCTATGTACCTAATTGATAACTACAATAAAAACAATTCCACAAATCAATATTTTTATTCACATTTATTTTTGCAATTCAAGTTGAATTGCAAAAATAGACATCCAAAAAGAACACACATGTAAACCATACAAGGAAAATGAAAAAAAAAAAAATATTGCTAAGACATATAACCATAAACATATGCAAACTTTAAAATAACTCAAATGAGATCAATGCATACATAGACACTTCAACCTGTGTCTTCTCAGACGGAATGAGTAATGAAAACTACTCACTGTTGGATGATCTATTGGATCTCACTGTTGGATGATCTGATCTGAGCGCTAAAATTATGCTGCTACCACAGTCATAAAAGTAAACATTTACTTTCTTAAAAAAGCTTTAAATGTACAAACACCCACAGTCACCAAAGCAACATGCAATTCTGAATACTACAAGTAAGACGGCCACAAGGGGCAGTATACACCAAAAAATTTAACCCCTGTGTCTAGAAAGGGGGTCCAACTTTCTAGACACATGTAAACTTGTATTCTTTTTTACAGTCCTCTACGTCCTCCTCACCTTAACGTGGGGTTATTCATCCTCCTCCTTCCCCACAGGTATGCTTTGCTTCCCTGTCCTTATTATTTAATAATAATAAAAACAAGCGGATTAGATCCTCTGTTTTTATGGGCCACGGGAATTATGCATGATGACCTGTATTTGTGTGGTTTAGGATTGTGCTGATTTTGTGCGATTTGTACAACAGGCACATGAAGCGCATATGTGGGGCATGGGCAACTGCCCAGAGCATCATCATGTTGGTGGCAGCATGATGAAGTGACTGTATCTATACTAAAACGATACAGTCTTTCTGAAAGTACTTTTATGAAAAACTGTACTTTCTTTGGCACTTTTTCAGATGGTTGGTAGGAGGAAATTTTCCATAAAAAAAGAAATCTAAAGAAAAAAATCTCCATTTTCTGCCAACAATATAGAAAAAAACTACTAAAGATAGCCAAAAATAAATGTTTTTATATGATGCAGCAGCCTAATTGACATCTAGAAAGGAAGTTTCAATGAAATGCATAAAAATATAAATATTTTGGTGCAAGTCAAAAATTCCCTAAATTTAGATTTTTTTTTTTAAAAAACAAAGAATCTCTATTTCCTACCAGCAATATCAAGGAAACTATTAAAGATGGCCAAAAATGGATGCCTTTGTGTTATTCAGCAGCTTAATTTATCTGTAGTACAGATGTTTTATTGAAATCTGATGAAAAATACAAGTTTGGGGAGTGGTCAAAAAACGCTTAATTTTGTCAATTTTTGACATTTTTTCCCGTTGGTCAAATTAGCTTTGGAAGCAGTTTTGCGGCCTAATAAATCTTCACTGAATAGTCCCAGACCCCTACAAAAAAAATTGAGCCTGTTAAGACCACATAGCAGGATGGGCAAAATAGCTTTTGGGGCTTGGTTTCAACATAGAGTTTTTATGTATCCCAAACATGCCATCTCTGCTGTCAGAGGAAATATTGAAATTGGTTTTATTTTCCAAAATTAAATTTTTTTTAAGAAGCTTCATTTTAAAAATGTTATTTATACTGTACATATTCATCTTTATCGATATGATTTATATATATTTAAACGATGTCATTACAAATAAGTGTCAAGTTGATTTATTTTTTAAGTAATTGGCTTTCAAAAACCCCATCTTTTTCTACTCAAAGGTGGGTTTGTGGCAAGGTACACCTAAACCCCAAAATCTTAAAAACCGTTGGGATAAAGGGCTGAAATTGTTTCTGCTCTTTTACATTTAATAGAAAAATGCATTTATAGTACAAAAAATAAAGAAATAAAGAAATAAAGAAAAAAAAAAGATTGCAGGTACCCATTTTAATAACAATATATGCATTGTGTGCTCAGTTTTTGGGTTTAATACTCCCATTCAATTCTACTAGAATAGTTCAAAAGTCATTTTCTCTGTTTATTTATAAATATATCTAGTTTTAGGTGCCCTCCTGCTCTGGTTGGTCAAATGTTGCAACTCACTCATACCAAGCTAGCAACTGGTCAGGCAGTATGCAAACATTTTATGTTGACCTGTGGAAAATGCAGAGTACATGTGCTCAGATTCGCATAAATCTTAGCTTCATATGTATAGAAATGTACAAAACAAATGTTTTCAATCTCTAAAGTATGTTTCTTTAAATGCCAAGTCAAGCATGGATTTACTGAATACTACAATGAACCTGGTATTTTATTGAACAAACTATTCTCACAACAGGCCATCTACCTCTCCCAGAACTAACATTGACATCTGAATGTAAGGTTTTCAATTTCTTCGAATGTACATGATGAAATATAAAAACCATGGAAGACTCGTACGGTTAAAAGCATACTGTGAAAAAGTCATGCAGCCCAGCTGATCTTTGAAGCGGAACAAAAAGATAAATCCCGTAACTATATCTGCCAATCAAATATGAATCATACTTTTAAAAGGTCAGAAGGGTAATGCTAGAGCTGTTTTCTGGTTCCAAACACAATTTGGCCTCTGGGTGGAACTGCAGGCAATGTTTGGCCCCTGGCTCTTATTAAAAAGGGCAAGAGTTACTCAGGGGGTTTGGAAAAGTTTTACTTAATAAAATGTTTCAATAAGGATGATGGCATTGATTAAAACTGGTAATAAAATACGGTATACTGAAGCAAATACTCTCATGATTGTCATAAAACGTCTGACCTAACAATTGGTAAGTTTTAAAAGAAACGATAAATAATTCTTCATACAGTATTTTACTTGCCTTTAGTCATTCAGTTCTTTAGTTCTACAAGTCAAAACGGAAGCCATGTTCATAATGTTCTATTATTATTTATTATAGGAACAGCTACTTCCTGTCTGCTCTGCGTTGACTAAAAATGATTAAAAAAAAGAAAACATGGAGGTCATCGAAGCTGTATTTGAGTGCTATCATCATCCAAAACTTACCGTAGCTATGATGTCATTCTCTTGTGTCAGCTGAAAACACAAATATTAACATCGTTTCTTTAAAAGAGACGTACTATACTTCCTTGAACGGGTTAAAACAGGTCTGCAGGATATACAAATCATGTTCATTGCATTTTTTTTGCCAAAAAAAAGGGAAAAAAAAAAACAATCTGACATTTCACCCAACTGGTTCTAGAAGCAGTAAAGACTTAAATGGAAAAGGAAAAATGTGCAACAAAAAAATTGCATAATAGGTCCCCTTTTACGATGGAAAACAAATTGCCATTTGCTTATACAGAGCTGTGAATTATGATGTATGCCGTTTAAAAAAAATGACAAGCCAGTTTGAGTCAACCTGTGATGTTCCCTGCTGTCAAACTAAGCGAACACTCAGAGATACAATTGTTTCTTACATTGTGTAACTTTCCGCCGACGCAAAATCTAAACCTCGACTAAACAGTGCACAGCACTCAGTGTGTGGGTAGGACCAGAGCCTTGAACACCTGCACTTCATAATAAGCAGCCATCCTGTCGTGGGAAATAGCCAAGAAAATTCAGTTTTATCCACACGAGCCAGGAGGATGAGGAAAGTAATCTCCAGCCTCCAGTTTGAGGACTCTGAAAATGACACTTCTGGGACACAATAGGTGAAACCGGGGACATGAGATGATAATCATTGCAATTACAGCCTCACTTGTTCAGCTGCAGCTCAGCCAAGGATAAAGGAGTAAGCTTCTTTCCTGGGATTCACCACAATGGAGCTAGGTGCAAAAATGAATACAAAATCAAGCCCCGGCAGCATACAAAGAAATCTACTGTGATGGTCGTGTTACAGACAACCTTTTTGAGAAACATGTAAAAATAATAGCTTGTTTTTTTTTCTGTGTTGTTGCCAGTCGTTGCTATGGCTGTTGATTATTTAAGCGATTGCCTCATTTGCTTGACCGATCACAGAATGATGACGCAGACACTTACTCCTCTCAGTAAGAGAACAATTTCACCACAAGCATACTTGCAAAACCAAGATGCATATGTGTGCACATGAGCAGGGTGGCACTTGTGTCTTAAAATAAATGTGTATCTATTCATCCCACCACAAAACCTCACTTTTCTAAATGTAATTATGTATTTTTACACTAATGCATACACCATCTTTGTCTCATTTTTGTTTTTTGAGGGTTTTTTTTTATCAGAAATGTAAGTGAAAAATATGATTCCAACATTTTTTTTTACTAACATTAGGTAACAAAGATTCTCCATGTGGGCTACAAATGTGTTAAGCCTGGACCAAGAGACAATGTGAGAACAATGTTACGTGGGCTAAATACAAAAGCAACTGGACTGTTCCTCACTGGTCCAAAATACTTTTTTCAGATGAAAGTAAAATTTGTATTTCATTTGGAATTTGAGGTCCCAGGGAAGAGTGGAGAAAGCACAGAAGTCATGCTGCTAGAAGTCCAGTTTGAGGTTTTCACTGTCACGATTCATGCCATGCCTGAAGTACAGAGCAGCTAACTACCAGAAAAACTTTAGGGCACCTCATGCTTCCTACTGCTGACAAGCTTTATGGAGATGCTTATTTCATTTTCCAGGAGGTCATGGATCTTTCCCACACTGCCAATTGAACCAAAAGCTGATTCAGTGACCATAGTGATACTCTGCTCGACTGGCCAGCAGACTTGCTTGAGTTGAACCCCATAAAAAATTCTTTGGGCTGCCAAGAGGAAGACGAGAGACACCAGACAACAAGGCAGATGACCTGAAGGCTGCTATAAAAGCAATCTGGACTTGCATTACACCTCAACAGGGCAACAGGCTAATGGCCTCCATGCTGCACTGAAGCTGTAATTTATACACAAGGAGGCCCAACTAAGAAATTAAGCTGCAGAAAACTCAACATACCTTTCAGAAACCAATTCACAATATCTTTTTTTTTATTGAATTATATATTCTTTATATTTTCTGAGACATACATTTTTGAGTTTGAATTTTTTGTCATCACTAAGCTTTAAATATCCCACCCTATGTGCAATAAAGCTAAAAAGTATACATTCAACTTTCCAAAATAAGTGACAAAAGATATTAAACTTTAGATGTGATCAGAACAGTAGATTTGCGGGATGTTTAACATTAAAAACATTAAGAACTGACACTGAATCGTTCATAATTTACTTACATAACGCCAACTTAAAATTAAGGTAACCTTTTTCAAAGACAGATGAGCCATATGCTTTCCACATCAAGGACAATCCCCCAGAATTCCTCTGCAATGTTTACGATTGCCACAATGCAAACCATGTTTCTCACCTTCGGATGCCAAAATATAATTCCTGGGAAATTTGTCACTTTCACGAGTCTAACTATAGCATGTGAATTCCCTCAAGGGTGTAACGTGTGCTGTAGCCGACCCAATATTCGGAGGCAATTCGAGAATTAACATCAACCTTTTAGTAGGCCACTTAATTAGGAATGAAGCAAAAATGTAGGTTATTGTGAATAGGGCTTATGCAGTGAACAAGATCTACAATTCAAGTCGGATACAAATGGCATTTATATGACAGTTTTACTTTATTATTAGATATGACATTACAAAAACAAGGATCATTTTTACAGACTATGTAAGGTTCAACATTATGATCACTAACAAATGAGTGTTTATTTATCATGACACCCATAGAGTCTAATGGATTAGGAAGGAAATCAAGAAGCAAAAAAGAAATTGGCAAGCAAGAAGACTTCAATTAGTTTTATGAAACTAACTGCAGCTTTTATGAGGTGTTTCCACTAATCAATCTCTATCTAAAGTGGTCTCTGAGGACGGACCGGTGGACAGGCCTCTGAGACATTGGGCTACCAAGCCTCGCTGATGAATGTAGAGAGTGACAGCACAGCCCAACTACTGCAAACATTAATGGTGGTTCTGATAGAAAAGTGCAAGAATGCACAGTTGTCATTTCTTGTTGCATACTTACAAAATCATGCTACGCAGCTGTCGGGGTATCCATGCTAGCATTAGAACAACAACAAGCATGTAAGCATCAGGACTAGATAACAGAGCATTGGAAGAAGATGAAATAGAGGGAGGAATAACGTTTTCTTTTGTGTCACATGGATGGTTGGTTAACTGTTTCACTAAGTTGGGGATCATATGGCATCAGGACGCTAAGTTAGGAAGAAGCTTAACTGTACTATCAACGTAGATCTTCCCTTATCTGGTTCTACTAACTTTAAAAAGCCTACTTATGTTTTCAGACTGGTTCTATTTAAATTATTTCTTGATTCCTTGGCCTATCAAAACAAAATCCAGCTGTGATTGATCACAGTTAGTTGGTGATTCAGCATGAGTTAGGTGGGTTGGGTTAGACAAATGAAACATGTAAATCTGCCTTTGGCATTTACAGTGTTCGTCAGGTAATCTTTGTCTTCTATACTGAAAATTGGTTGGCGAGTCAAAACACTTAAGTGTAACAATCAAGCAGAAGCAGAAGTGATGTCTAAAGGCACATTCACTGTTTCACAGCTCTGCAACCTACATGCCTCGCATCAAACGGACACATTTGCTTTTCTTTGCTGCCATTAGAAGCAGGCTATTAGCTGCAGCATCCACTATAAGTAGAGCACACAGGCCTGTTCTGTACTACACTGTCATTTATTCGTTGTTTTTGTCCTCAATAGCACTGCTGTTTCATTTTTTGGCGTCCAAAGATTTATTAATTATTATTACCATTTTAAACTATATGATCACAATTTAAAAAAATGAATGCACTCAGTTTAACCTTATAGCTACATCTCGTGTCCTGGTGGTCACTGGGCGCATAGATTTGCTCCACTAACCCATATTCTGTACAGCTTATGTTGACAATGTACACGAATGACGGCTTAGATGGAATAAATGTCCAATCCTCCGTGACCTGCATGCGTTTCCTAAAGCCTTTTGTAGTTTGAGCGAACCGAGCGGTTCAATAAAAAGGGAGAGTCGCAGCTCGTAGACAGAAAATGGTCGGTGTTTGGGGTTAAGCCTCACACTGAAAGCAGCTGGGTTTGTCCGCACCTTACCGTAGCTTTATGATGAACCCGTCGCTCTCGCTGCAGCGGCTGATGATGTCGGCTCCCGCTTGTTATTGTTGTTGTTGTTGTTGCACCCGACGCCCCGTCTCCTCTCCTCCTCTCCTCCCCTCCTCTCCTCGCTCGTCTGGTCTTTGGAGAATAAGCGCTGCGCACATGAAGATGTCGAATCGTCTGACCGGAGCCGAGGAATGCGTCTAGGCTCCCTTAGTGATCATGTTTCCAGTAGATCTCTCAGAGGATGCGTGTCCCGCCTGCCAGAGCCGGGCCGAGTTAAGGCAGAGCGGAGGCTGGAGAGACCCTCCCCCGGGCGCAGAGCAGTATCAGGTGGACGCAGAGCATCCTTCACATTCCTGCATCAGTGGACGATGAAGGGCAAGCCAATACGGGGGGGGGGGGGGGGCCCTCAATTTGTTTTAAACTATGGTGCTTTTTAAAGAATTTTTTTATGGGATTTGGGTTTTTTGTATGAATTTTTTAAAAAAA